>JASCZW010009392.1:0-42846 GCA_034211315.2 Aedes japonicus | reverse complement strand
AGAGGCTATCTTCGGGTTAGTCCTTCAGAGAAGTTCGTCACAACAACTTCAGGTAAAGTCCTTCAAAGAACTTCATTAATGTTCTGTAGAGAACTTCAGGAAGTTCTTCAGAGAACTTCATGGAAGTTCTGCAGAGAACTTTATGGAAGTTCTTCAGTTAACTTTCATGGAAGTTCTGCAGAGAACATCAGGGAAATTCTTCAGAGAACTTCAGGAAAGTCTTTCAAAGAACTTCAGGGCAGTTCTTCAGAAAACATCAGGAAAGTGTTGTAGTGAACTTTATTGAAGAATTGTCGTGTAAGCCCTTCATGGAAGTTCTTCAGAAAACTTCAGGGAAGTTCTTCAGAAAACTTCAGAGAACTTCATGGTGAGGAACTTTCGGGTAAGCCCTTCACCGAAGTTCAGCAGAGAACTTCAGGGAAGTCTTTGCAGAGAACGTCAGGGAAGTCTCTCCAGAGAACTTCAGGTAAGTTCTCAAAGAGAACCCTAGAGATTTCTTCAGAAAACTCCATGGAACTTCAGAGAACTTCAGGAAATAAAAAAAACTTCAGAGAACATCAAGCAGGTCCTTCAGCGAACTTCAGGAAATTCTTCAGAGAATTTCGAGAAGTTTTCATAAAACTTCGGGTAAGTTCTTCAGAGAATCCATGAACATCCCTGAAGTTCTCTGAAAAACATTCCAGAAGATCTCTGTAGAACTTTCCCGAAGTTCTCTGGAAAACTTTCTTGAGGTTATCTGAAGAACTTCCTGAATTTGTTTGAAGAATTTCCTGAAGAACTGCAGAACTGGAGAACTTCTGTATAGCAGTTCTCTGAAGAACTTCCATGAAGTTCTCTGAAGGACTTATTCGAAGTTTTATGAAGTATTTCTCAGAAGTTCACCAAAATATTTTCCTGAATTTCTCTGAAAAACATTCCTAAGTTCTCTGCTGAACTTCCCTGAAGTTCTCTGAAGAACTTCCTATTCTCTGAAGCTGTTCTCTGAAGGACTTCCATCAGGTTCTCTGAAGAACTTCCATGAAGTTCTCTGAAGAACTTTGTTCCATGAAGTTCTTTGAAGGATTTACCCGAAGTTTGGTGAAGAACTTCTCAAAGTTCTTTGAAGAACTTCTCTGAATTTCTCTGAAAGCATTCCTGAGGCTCTCTGCTGAACTTCACTGAAGTTCTCTGAAAAACTTCCCTGCAATTCACTGAAGAACTTCCATGACGGCTTCCGTCCAGAGTTTCTCTGAAGTACTCTTAAGAATTTTCCTGAAATTCTCTGAAAAACTGCCTTGAAATTCTTCAGCGATTTCTTTGAAGTTCTCTGCAGAACTTTCCCAAAGTTCTCTGAAGAACTTTTCTGAAGCTCTCTTCCCAGAAGTTCTTTGACGAGCCTTCAAGTAGATCTCTGCAGAACTTCCCCGAAGTTCGCTGTAGGACTTACCCGAAGTTTTGTGAAGAACTTCTCTGTTGTTGGTTAGTTGTGTTATCTGCAGAACTTCCATGAAGTTCATTGAAGAACTTCCGTGAATTTCTTAGCAGAACGTCCCTGAAGTTCTCCGAATAACTTCCATGAAGTCATCTGAAGGACTAGCTCAAAGTTTTGTAGTGAACTTCTCTGAAGTTCTCTGAAAAATTTCCTGAAGTTCTCTGAAGAACTTGCTTGTAGACCTCTCCAAAAAATTCCCTGAAGTTCTCTGAAGAAATTCCATGAAGTTCTCTGAAGAACATCCCTGGAGTTTTGTGAAAAACTTCCCTAAGGTTCTCTTAAGAACTTCCCTGAAGTTCTCTGAAAGTCTCCCATGACGTTCTCTGAAGAACTTCGGTGAAGTTCTCTGAAGAACTTCCATGAAGGACTTACCCGAAAGTTCTTGAATAAAGTTCTCTGCTAAACATCCTTGAAGTTCTCTGAAGAACTTCCATGAAGGTCTCTGAAAGACTTTCCTGAAGGTCTCTGCAGAATTTCTCTGACGTTCTCTGAAGAATTTCCCATATGTTCTCTGCAAAACTTGAAGCTTACTGAAGAACTTCCATAAAGTTCTCTGAAGATGAAGTTCTCTGAAGAACTTCCCTAAAGTTCCCTGAAGAACTTCCATGAAGTTCTTTGAAGGACTTACCCGAAGTTTTGTGAAGAACTTCTGTGAAGGAATAGCCCGAAGATGTCAGAAGAACGTACCAAAAATACCCATATTGGGGTCCTCTAATGTGCACTAGCGATAAACATTCATTACATATTACATATTATAAATACACGACACTGAAGACGTCGGCACATTGTAGGCGAAAAACGCGTATCTGTCAAGATAAGCAATAAACCCTAGCAAAGGAAAATAACAAGCTGATATCATATAAGTAACTAGTTTTGTTATCCCAGTTATCGGTTTGATTTCCGCTGTTAACGCATAACAAATTTAGTTATCACTATTGGCAAATTTTGTTATCATATGTTATCATTTTGAACACACTATTTTTTATTAACGATATAAGTTGAATTGTAGAACTATAAATATTTCCAGCATATTTGAATAAGAAATTTAGCTTTTAACCAATTTTTTTTCAGTTATTAGCATGAGAATTTGATTTCAAATTGATAACATAATTTGAAACTATTTCAATAAATTTGCTTGCAATACAGGATTTGTTATCAAGTTGTTCGCAGTTGCAGACAAAATGAGTTATTGATATGATATTCAACGAGTATATTTTTGTTATTCATTCTATTATTTTGGCTGTTTATTCAGCCTGAATGATAACATATTCAGTGATCAAAAAATGATAACCAGGTATAAGAACTTGTTATCAATTTGGTATAATCCTTTGCTCGGGAAGGTAGTTGGAATAAAATGGAAAATACTTATCTTTCTTCTCGTTTCTAGTTAAAAGTATTCCATTAAACAGCTCACACTTTCTAGGATTCATTCATTACATAGTTCACAGGCAGACCTGTGCCACTCAGGGAAACTATTCTCAACTATGAAGTCGGCCCTCTGGAAGACCAAGATTATTTGAATAAATTTCCTGGAAACTATGAATTTGAACATGATCTTGATATCAAAATAAAGACATTACAAAAAACATATAAACACTAGCGCCACGTAGCGAACGAATTCTGATCTAATGTGTAATGCATCCAGAAAGCTCTGACCCCTCGAATATCGTTTTTGAAGATGCCATCTTGCTTCTTCTTCTTGTTCGTGACTTTGATGCTCTTCAAACGAGCTTTTGCCTGCTTCTCGACTTTGCAATCCGAAGCTCCTATGCCATCTTGCTATATGTGAATAATATCAAGATCTAGATTATACAGTTGAGTCGAGCGTCTGGAAGTTTATAATTTCACAACTAACTTTCCTGAAAACAGTAAATGTATACACGGTCGAGATCCCACAATACAGGTTATACACAAAGTTAACATGTATACTAGTGCCACGAAGCGGACGAGTTCTGAACTATAGTTAACACCATCCGAAAGGCTTTGATCAACCAAACATCTTTGTCGAAGACACCAACTTGCTATATGTCAAGGATCTCGAGATCCAGGTTATAAAGTAAGTTTACATGCACACTAGCGCCGCGTAGTGAGATAATTCTGAGCTTTTAAGTTTACCTTCAAAGAACTTTTAAGTTTTCCACCCTGAAGGCCTTGATCTACTGAACAACTTTGCTCAAGGAAGTAACTTCCTATATACGAAAGATCACGAAATATTTTCTGATGAAACAACAAAGGTCAATGCCCTATATCATTTTAGACCATCATTAAAGGAATCCGCGCATTTCGGAGGGTTTACTGTACTATTATGTTTTTTGCTACCTTTCAACGGTCATAACTTTTTCCGGTGAAGTCGGACCGTCACACTTGTTTCTGCAAAGTTGTTTGTTAAAGCCTGAGAAATTGCGTTTGGGGCATTTACATTTAAGCTGAGCCAGTTATTTGAGTAATTCTCAAAATATATCAAAATTTCAATTTTTGAAAAATTCAAGAAAAATGCAAACGCATGCGGTCAAAATACGATACTCGGTGGTTTTTTTACCCAAGCTAACGGAACCTGGCATGGAGCTCTGGGTTTAAAAAATCTCTGTAAACCAGTGTAATTGATCGCTATCAAAGATATAAGAAGGGAAACATTTACCGAGAAATCATTACTTCTATCTGATTAACGATTGTATTAAAAAAGTCGACGATTTTTCATGGGTTTACCTTCATCCGCACTGACAAAACTACCCATGCAGCATCAATCATGGTAACCCATGAATCAGCTCACAAAATTTGACAGCTCTATCAGTCGAACTCTAACCGTGATGGCAAAACAGTGAAGCAACTCCGTTCAGAAGTGTGAACAGCACCCCGCCGCGTCGAAAACGGACATCGTGCGGCACGGTTTGGACGCCGGATACGCCCGTTCCATAATTCTACAACATTTTGCACTATTAGACAACAATCAGAGATTCGAGAGAAAGTCCGGTTCCGAAAGGCCGATGACCCTGAGTGACAAGAAGCTCCAAAGGAAGCTGAAGAGGAAGACCGGGGGGGAAGTGGCTATATCGCTGCATGTGCTTGGCCGGGAGGTCGGTTCAACCGGCCAAACAGTGAAAAAGTACCTGGCGAACATGAACATACACTGTAACCGGCCAGTACCCATTAATGGGTAAAAATGTACCCTTTTTTTGATAGTATATGAAGCTGTCAAAAAATGGGTACTTTTAAAATCAAAATAATGCATACTAAAGACCCATTTTTTATCTTCAATGAGAGACCAAAAGCTGGGTATTTTTCTACCCATTAAAGGGAAAAAAATATCTTAGCATTTGCCGGACTCCCTCTGTGCAGTTTAAAGTGCGCTGTTTTAAAACTAAAAAATAAACCTTCGCGGAATCCAGTCCACGAAAACGAAAAAAATATGGACGAACTGAAGGTTAAATTGGATAGTGAAAGCTTCCAAAAACTGAGAGGTACGTTATTATTTTATTATAATAATTTAAAATGCTTCGATTTCATCAGAAGAATTGTACTTCCGAGTACGCGTCCCTTCCGGGGCGTAAAATCCAAGCTTCCATAAAAATTACGTCAAAATTAAATCTTATCAAATATATTCCACGGAAGCCTTCAGGAATTGTTTGGGCGATGTAGGAATCTCTCTGGATGATCACGATGTGATGATCGCTTCAATGGACCACCACGTCATCGGAATATTTGGCGACGTGAAAACCCCCGAACGAAACTTGACATACCTGAGAGGTAAAAGGTCTGTCACTAAAGAGTTGTTGTTACGAATTAATGCAAATACAAAATTCAGTTATTTTTATCTTCTATTTGTATTCTAATGCTGTGTATACAATATCACAAGTAAAAAAATATCACGAAAAATGGGAATTCATTCCCATTTCGCAAATAACAAACATTTTGAAAAATGGGTATTTGATACTCATTTCCCTAATAACAAACGTTTTGAAAAATGGGTATTTCATACCCATTTCTCAAATAACAAACATTTTGAAAAATGGGTACAAAATACCCGATAGCCTGACGTACAGGCTTTTTACCCATTAATGGGTAAAAGTGTTTTACCCATTAAAGGAGTTAACCCACTTAAGTTTGAAATGGGTGATATTTTACCCATTAATGGGTACTGGCCGGTTACAGTGTACATGCCAGGAAGCGGAAGTCGCTTCCACTGGTGTCGGAGCTGCAGACAATGACGCAGCGGCAGCGCCTGAATAAGATGGTCAACTCGATTTTCCCGGCGAATTGCGACGTGGCGGTAGTGATGGGTCTCACCGTGGATGCCAACGACTGACAGGGCACTTCGTATTTTACTTCCCCTACTAAGGAAGTAATTTCCGAGGTGAGCTCATTTCACACACCAACTTCCCCAAGAAGGTGCTGCTGTGGCTGACAATCAGCGAGAAGAGGATGTCAAAGCCGCTCTTCTTTCGCTCCGGACTGGCCATGAACTGGGAAATTTATAGTACAAAATGCCTGCCGGAAGTTCCGTCGTTCATCAAGAAATACCATAAGGGCGAAGACGCGGTGTTCTAGCCGGATCTGGCGTCGGCCCATTACTCGAAGCGATCGTTGGAGGAGTTGGAGCGGCTGAATATCGATGTGGTACCCAAGTCGGCGAACCCACCCAACGTCCCCCAGCTGCGTCCCATCGAGAATTTCTGGGCTAACCTGAAGCGTAAGATCTACTCCAACAATTTTGTCGCGAAAACTGAGAAGGAATTGATAAATACAACGAAGAATGAACTCAAAAACATGCCTACACGCATGTTTTCGTCCACCATGGCGAATGTTCCGGTTAACTGCAGGAAGGCCGCTCGCAAGGGCGTATAATTTGGTTGCAAGTAAACTTAAATAATTCCCTTCCATGGGAAATTTATCAAAAGCGATTATCTGTCTAGCTGTTTTTTTTATCACCATCCGATAAAAGTACATTTTTTTGTAATGCAAACATTATCTACAGGAAACGGAGTTAAGTTTATAAAGAATCAACGCTAGTTGATTGCAGATAAAACGTAACGTAACTACGCCGAATGATTTGCTCAAATGGTAGGGGAATTACCAATATCACGGAAAGCGAAAATCGGTGACTTCAGTTGACTAGCAGGACCATAAATATGGTCGATAACACCCCAACCATCAACATATCTGATAACAAACCGATTTGAAGATTTGAAGCTGCTGATATATGGTATGACGAAACATTTCTAAAGCCTTGATCGGATTTTACTCACGCGGAATTCACTCATCTTCCCCACAAACAATCTTGCAATCTGAACCACTCCATGTAGGGAAGACTCTTGTTTCGAGCCTGCCGTTATTTTCCCCCGGAGCATCCGGTTATGACCAAATTACAATAATATCAGGGATCGTAAAAAATCATTTTACCAAAAACCAATTTCACGACCAACCGGAGATGATCCTATTTATAGAACTCGCATCAGACTTTGCTCCGAATAAAGCACCCTCAGTTGATGGTGGAAGATTGACTTCTCTGTTTTGTTTCTCCTTTCCCATTACGCGTGTGTAGTGGTTGATTATTTGATTTAATCTTTTCTGCAATAAATTTCTAGCTTGTCTAAGTTCAAGATCACACGGGACGGGAAGACCGTCACAGAGCCGCCAACGTCGTCCATTGTAGAACGTAAGTCTGTACCATGTGGGCGCGGGTGCAACAGCATTAAATCATCACTCTCCCACCACGCCCATGTGTACATTTCAACGCGCGAATGTGTAAGGGTGGGTGAAAAAATTGCATTCCCAGAGGTCGCCCCAGGCAGGATGGGAGACTTTTCCGACGCTTACTTTGTCGTCGGTGTGTTTGTTGAAACTAGAGCAACCTCTCACCTGGCCCCGACTGGTGGAGAGCGCAGGTCCGTACTCAGTCAGCCACGTTTACTCGAGCAGCTGCACACGTCCAAAAATCACTTTTCTTTGGCAATTTCGGGGCTGCACTCCAAATAATGCTAACGTTTGATATTTGCCCCGTAACGAAATCGATCAAGTGCAGCGCTCACTCAAGTGCAAAAGTTAATGACTTTCGTTCGTCAGGGTGTCAAAGCCGGTGCCAACAAATGTCACCACCCAAATAGAATGCCACCGAACAAACGACATCAACTTTATAGCGCTGTAGCAGTTCGGGGGAAATTATTACCGTTGTAATTTAGAAATTAGCATTTATGAGACTATTTCACTAAAGGCGCAAATGAGAGTGGGAATGATTTATGAGCGGAACGGAAAAATGCATGTGGCAACTGCTATGAGAACAATGTTTTGGAGAAAGTCATTGTGGAAAAACCAACTAGTAGGCAATCGTTAAATTCCAACTAGAGTACACTGGTGACTTTCATAGCGTTACATCTATTTTCAAACTGTAAATCGATTTCACGTGTAGCAATGCTCAATGCCAGTGAACTCAAGTGAAAATTTCAATCGATCATTGCCCATGCGGCTCGTGTGCACTGTTCGAAAGACAACACTCAACACTCGACCGGATTTGGGGGGGGTGGTGAAAGTTCCCATTCCCAGATGACGACGCCGCGGCACGAGGGAGACGGGCAAAATTGAATTCAAAGTAGATCTAATTTTAATACTAATTTCCCCGCCACACCCTTGTGGCACCAGTGGCAAGTTTGTAATCCAGCGATTATTTTTATTCTACTTAAACGCTGCTGGATTTCGGTGAGGACGAATATGATGACCGCGTATGCGGTGGTGGAGATTATTAAATCTACTTGAACATGTCTGCAAGTTTTTTTCCAACTGCGCTTACCTTGAAATCGGAAAGTGAAGCCATTAGATCATCCAGCTCCTTGGTTGCGGAAGAGGCGTAGTTGGACTGCTCGTTTTGGGTAAGCTGCTGTTGATGCACTGTGGAAGATAATAAAGTATAGTGATTGTTAGTAATTTAATGAAAGTAGATAAGTTACAATGAAAAATAGAGAACTATGATGACGCTACACGACAAAAAAAAAGTGTATAAATGCTGTCTCAATTGTGAATATCCATTTCTTCACAAGAATATCAATACGTTTTACAGTAAGAATTTCAATACAGTTTTAGTAATTTCGATGTACTATAACTTTTTTTTTGTTTGATCGCGTTTAATATCGTTGTTTACGTATGGCTGTATGCATTCAACGCATAATATGAGCCTGAAGGTTCTTACAGAAACCCTTACAGAACCGCTTCTGGGAGCTCTCATCTGGAATACTGATCAAGTGTGGAATCAGTAAAAACGTTGTGATTGAAAACATCGAAGATAATGGATCGGGGGAAATCGATAGCCGGAGGCCACAGCGCCGACAAAAAGAGTTGCCTGCTGTTTCGAGCGGAACCACAACCTCTCCGTCTGAGATGTCGCAAAGAAGCTGGGAGTGGCACCTTCAACCGTGGATAGAGCTGAAAAACGAGCTTGACTGTCGACTTACAAGAAAGTGGTGACTCCAAATCGCAACGATAAACAAAACACGTCGGCCAAAGCACGAACGCGAAAGTTTTACACGACGAAGCTGACGAAGTTTGGTATGCTGCCACCAACGTTCAAGTGGTGCCCAAGGACAAGAACTCTCCCAACACACCAGAGCTCCGCCCAATCGAACAATATTGGGCCATCGTCAAGCGGAATCTTAAGAAGACTAAAAAAGCTGTAGTGAGCAAGAAACAGTTCAAGGCAAACTGGCGTTTTGCGGCGAATAAAGTGGATAAGGAGACTGTACAAAATCTTATGGCCGGTGTTAAACAAAAGACCCGGCAATTCGCATTCGGTAAAAAGGAAGCTTGGCTGAATATTTCTCCTGTATTCTATATTAACTGAACTTGCTTGCTGTTTTGCTGGGCTGCCAGGTGATCGACTTTATTTCATTATATCACGTTTGAATCTTCGCCGTTTCAGAGTTTCAATCTAGCACGATTTTGTAAGGGCATCGTTTGGTTTTTCTTTGCAGCATCGTGTTATTTCCATCATATCATGACCTTCACATATCAGTAAACATTCATCGAGTAATGGTTGAGCTTTGTAGAAGTATATAGCTGCAACTTTTTACTGTTACTACTGAGTAGCATAGAGTATTTTTCTATTATTCACCTACACTTGTGAGTGGATCCAACAGCATCCTTACTATTGGTTTAAATCTGTCGTCAAATTGGATATTTCAACGTACTTTTGTATTCCATTGCAATAAACCAACAACACTTGTGAGTGGCGCCAACGGCATCCTTACTGTTGGTTTTTATCGGTCCTCAAACTCGATTTATCAACATATTTTTGTTTTCTGCTTAAATAAACTACCCACACTGGTGCCCCTTACTGTTGGCCAAAATTTGAATAGCTTTAATGTGCATCTCTGTACAGAAAATAATTCGAGAATATAGTTAAATATCTTATTCGCTGCCAACGTCAGTTGAATTAAGCACACCGTTTACCAAAACGGATCCCGCTGCAAACCCAACCCCAGAATCCCAGTAATTTCTCGTGGACATGTAGAGGTGTTTCCGGCTTCCAATAAAGCGAGTATCACGTCAACATATTCCTACCTATTTTCTATTTGACCTGCATTCGGACGAGGCCGGCGTCGGTATTGCCTTAGTTTGGGATCACCAGTTATTACATATTGAGAATGTCTGCTAGTCCCAAGCATCATCTGTTGGTTCTTTGTGTAATAACAGCTGGTCTGCCAATAACTGAGTAGCAACCTCGGAGGTCAATCATGCTTATGCTCATGCTCATGCTTATGCCATTATATTCAAACAAGATTCATTTTTTGAAAAATTGGCTGTTTTTTTCTATTTTAGACATTAGCAGGTCCAAGTATTGATTAAAAATTATGACAAAATCACTATAAATGCAGCACAATATCGTAAGAAGCTTAGTTACTTTTTTGAAAATTTGTAAAAGGCCCTCTCAGACTCCCCTATGATTTGTAAATCATTTTAAAGGGTATGAGTTGATTTACAAAACAACGTTTAGTTTAACTGCTAATACCTGCTAACCTGTAAGCTCCACATCCTCTAAAATAGCTTTTAAAAATCTATAAAACCGATGTAACTTCTTTAAATGAAGAGATAATGATTTGCTTTCTTGTATTTTTGTATTTTTGTATGTTGGTATTTTTGAATTTTTGTATTTTTGTATTTTTGAAGAACCTCAAATTTTGTAGATCAATAAAAAAATTAATATTACAATAAAAAAGTTATTGTAATAAAACGTTTTTTAAAAGGGTATTACATTTTTCACTCCTTTTCCACCCTACAGTTTCGTCCAGTTAAAAGATAGAATGTTTTTTGTCTTCTAGAAAGTTTAATGAAATGCCCAGATCTACAATGTTTTAACACGTAGCTAACAATTTTACTCAGACATATTAAATTAAAAAACATCAAAATAAAGTACTCAAAATATGTAGAAACATTGTAGAAAGCATCAATAGGCCATACTTAATAGGTTCGCCGCAAAACTATCCCACTTTTGTTTTATTTCATCCCACAGTACAACGTTGACATCGAAGCACGCAACTTTGAAACGATGCGAAAACGTACATCAGATTTAAGGCTGAACCAAAAAAGATTAGGCTTGTCATAAATGCATCAACGACAAAATACATGAGAAGAAGATGTTCACGAGCAGACAATGTTAGCCTCCTACCACGAACACAGATCGACGGTATTCAAGTGGTCGTGGTAGATGAATTCGTGTATCTGGGCTTATTGGTGACCACCGATAATGACATCAGTAGAGAGATACAAAGGCGCATTATGGCTGGTAGCCCACTACGGTCACAAAACATGGACAATGCTGAAAGAGGACAAGCGCCCTTTGGTGTCTTTATCTTTGAACGGATAGTGTTGCATACGATCTACGGTAGAGTACAGATTGAAGGCGGAATGTGGACGAAGCGAATGAACCACGAAATGCATCAGTTGCTGGGATGATATCCCATCATACACACCGCATAAATCGATCGACAAAGTTGAGCTGGCCATTTCGTAAGAATGTCGAACGACAGCCCAGTTAAAATAATTCTCGATAACAATCTGATGGGAACGAGAAGAAGAGGCGCATAACGAGCGCAAGGTGGATGGATCAAGTAACGCTTGCATTAAAAAAGCAATAAAAGAAAACAAACAAAGGCAAGACAGTCGGAACTTTGGCCTAAGCCGTTATAACGAAAACCACTTGGTAGTCACAGGGCGATTGTACGACCGGGCAATCCCAAAGGCTGAATGACAGCATTATAATTGGAGCAAAAGTCAACCATGAAAACCGACAGAAAACCACATTTTTATAAAGCTTTTCTAAAGATCTACCCAGTAATTAAAAGTGGAATACCTCTATTTAAATTATTTTCTTTAATATTAATTGCTGTACTTTAATGTTTCGGATTGTTCGCTAGGTACCTAAGTAATATTTCGAACTGCTTCACGTAACTTGGCCTAATTAGATTCTTAACCCAGATATACTATCGTATTGCAGTGGAATCGTTATTTTTAATCTAATACCAAAATGTAAGTAAATCATACATGGAATTTCTAAATACTAAAACCTAAATATATGTGTAGCTTTGAAGCTGTAAGTATCAGCTAGCAGAATTTTGGTGTTTGGTTTCAGTCCAACATAAATCACAACAGCCGTCAAAAAGAAAGATGTTGGCATATTACTCAACTCTCTGGTTGCCTTATTGATCCGTCCTTTTCGGTTTCCGCTACGAAATTGTTCGAATAGATCCTCCGCTTGAGGATCGCCGAGAAATTTTATTTAGGCACAGTTGGGGCACGTTTTATTTATTTATTTATTATTATTGAACTTCATCTGACTAGCGTTGCCATGATAAATATTGAATATTTATGGGGTAAAGCCAGTGAGCAAAAACCCCATACGTTGCGGAGGTATGCGTTCTTGAGGACGACTGGGATCTTCAAAGGCTCCATCTCCTCCAGCGACTGATTCACGTGTTGTGCCGAAGCCACAACCGGTCACAAAACGACATCGTCCTTCGGGTGATGTTTCTAAATTAAGGTCGCAACATCCTGTAAGCATTTCGTGCTGTACATCTCCACTTTGACCGTAAGTCCCTAAGAGACGAATACTGGCTTCGAAATCCCTTTCTCATTGATTCCGACACGGCCGATCTCAACTTACGCTTCCTCATCATGATGTCCATGTTGGTCAAATACTTGTTGACCGCCCAGGCGGTATCACAGACCTTCTGGTCCAAGACGCGGAAAGATTTTGCCATCTGCCTTCCGGCTTCCGCTTCAGCGCTTGCTGCACCTTCCGGTTACGCAAAGCCGTCAGACGGCCGGAACTCAGCCATCGTTCTTTGCTCTCACCATTCTCAAGAAGCGCCAGCATTTTGTATATGGCCGCTCGAAAGTATTCGGCTGACACAAAGTGCGGCACCATGACGGACTCTTCGCTCTTGGGTGGAACCGAAGGTAATTACAAATCATCGAACAAAGTTGCTGCACTGATTTCGCCATGCCTGACATAAACGAACTGATAGTGCTGTCAATTTTGTTCTACATAAAGCCTACTTATACTCATTGGCCGTTCACTGGTGGCAGTATAATCGCTTGAAAAATCGGTGAACTTTGTCTTTCTGTTTAATGCAAGCGTTAGAAGGTGACCTGCGATCCCTTCGCAGGCGGCAAGGCTGGCGAAATGCAGCCATGGATCGAATATAATGGATACAACTTCTGTGTATAGCAGAGGCTATCCCGGCCTTAATCGAGGTATCGGAGGGTAACCAACAGATTGTCTGTCGATCTGCCAAATTTGGAAACCGAATGCATTGAGTTATCTCGAATTACAACCTTCCGCCCGCTATATCACAAAACATTGCGGATTGGATATAATGAAATGTTTAGGTCAAGGACCAAATCACTTTTCTGCTTTGTACCTCAGTGGGTACAAAACTGATGAACTTTAGAAGTAGAAGTATAAAGTTGCAAGAACTCGAGTAGGAACGAACAACCTGATAACTGGTCTAGGTATTTAAAAGCGCTACATAAGAGGTAAAATACCTGAGGATAATACCATAAAAATGTTCCCACAATATTATACGAACACCAAATTGAGGTAAGACAATACCAAAATAGAACCTCTCAGGTATTCCCAGGTGCCCAAAACAACAAATTTTGTTGTTTGAGAGAAATTTTGTTGCAATTCTTAGATATTTTGCTAAAGTATTTTACCTCTTCTGCTGTGCTCTTGAATACCCGAGCAGAAGACAACAACATATGAATACCTAATTTGATCTTGATAACTGACCTTGGTATTAAACAGCTCAGATTAAGAGGTAAAATACCTAAGCAAAATACCTAAGATTTGCAAGAAAAATACCTCTCAAATAACAAAACTTGTTATTTTGAATACCTGGGAATACCTAACAGGTACTATTTAGGTATTGTCTTACCTCAATTTGGTATTGGCATAGCATTGTGGGAACAATTTTACATTATTATCCTGAGGTATTTTACCTCTTAATCTGAGCTCCTAAATACCAAAGCCAGTTATCAAGTTATTCGGTTCTGCTCGGGTACCAAGGTCAGTTTTCAAGATCAAAATTAGGTATTCATAAGTTATTTTCTCCTGCCCGGAATGGCATGAAATGCTTCTCGAGACTCTAATTCTACCAAATTCGTCAACAGTAATTTTAAGTGGATTACCATAAATTTCTTTTCAGAAGGTTCAACTTGCTTGATGCGTACATAAATTGTAAACTAGTCTGAAGAAAGTAGTTGTGCAAATTGAGAGTGTTTTCAAAATAAAAATCCAATAACACACTTTGTCAATAGCCTCAACAGCATTCTTATTTTTCGTTAAATGTATCCTTATTTTTCGTTAAATTATCCTTTATTGAGAAAGAAAAACTTCCATCACACTTTGTGAGAGGCCCCAATAGTATCTTTACTGTTGGATTGGATGAGGCCAAATCGGACCCCCAAGTGTCACTTTAAATGTCCCTTATTTTCTACTACGACAAATTACAACCGTATTTTATTAATGACCCCAAAAGCATCCTTACTGTTGGTTTAAATCGGCTCTCAAGCGTACTTAAAATTTGCCTTGCTTTACAAAAAAAAAAAATTGGCTGAATTGGAAGAATCAGAAACACAAGGAAAGAAACGTAAGACCAATGCTGTGGATGATCGCCGGATACTGAAGTTGGTGAAAAAGGATGCTTCCATTACATCTACAGCCATCAAAAAGGAACTAGGACAATCTGGATATTTGCTCGCATTTACTAGTGATAACTGTTCTTAACTGTTGTTTCAAGAAACACTTCATTCGCATAGTTGTGGTTCTTACACACTTTGAAAATTTCATACAAATTTAGATCATCACAGTTATGTTGTCAAATGGCAACAGAATGCATTTAAGACTTAATTCACATTTGCGTTATCTAATGCACATGTATGGAATGCTGAATTTGTCATAAATTCAAAGGATATTTCATGTACAGTAACCGTTCGCTAACTGAGCTAAGTGCACAGCCCAGTTAGCGAATGCTGCTCGGTAACTGGGCTGACATTTCAAATGTACATCAATTTCGAGGAGGCTTTCGATCACATTTCGGTTGGCATATTTCATTGCGCAATACATAAAGTTTGCATGCTTTATACGTTATTGCGGTATGATTTATTGTGCACCCCATAGTGTTAAATGTTTGGCTGAGTTTGTATGAGATTAAGACTCAATTTTGCACAATTTAACAATTTTTCACTTTTCCACGAACCTTATATGGCTTTTACTATTTATACTACTTACTACTTTATATGCCACTTGCTAATTTTGACAACAAAATGTTAAATTCAGCTTTTTGAAGTTTTGAAGCAAATGCTTTTTAGTTAACGAGCGCCTAGGTAAAAAGCAGCCCAGTTAAAAGACACCCAGTTAGCGAACAGTTGCAGTAATTTTAAGCCAGATATCGAATTAATCAAGTCTGTTGTATGAAAGATTGCAAACAATGTTGTTGTATACGCTTGCTTTGGCTTGCAATTGAACGAGGGGAAATTTTACGCGTTGATATTCATCATTTAAAGTTCTGTGTATCTTCTGTCACATCGTGCCTATTCAGAACACCTAGCTGGCAGCAAATATGCAGTACTTACTTTGATTCTGATAGTTGGCACTCGGTGTACCGGATAGCTTTTCGGTAGTAGTTTCCCGTACCGTGATAGTGACCTGCCGGCCTGGATGCGGCTGAGGATTTGGAGATTGATTTCTAAAACATAGAATAAAGTATAAAGTTACAAGAATAACGTGAAATTTCGAGCAAAACTTACCCATAGGGCACGGCGTAGATTGGATTGGCATTGACATTGCTAAGCTCATCGAGCAAGCTGTCTACGGAGGGTCGCTTGATGGTATCATTGATGGCATATGGGGAAGGACTAGTTGTTCCATTGTTGGGTGGATCTGCGCAAAAATTCACAAGAAGTTAATATTCGATTTCCAGCTTAATTTGATCTTTTAGAAGACTCACGTTTCTCCACGATGTTTCCATAACGGGCGCTACTTAGGTCTTGTAACAGCGAGTCCAGCTCCGAGAGATTCCCAGAAGTAGAAGCCTGCAGCCTCTGGGGTGTGGAGGACCGCGGCAACGAGTTCTGATGGGGTGTTGTAGACCGTGGCAGGGAGCCATTGTATCCATTACCCGTTCGAGTTTCGGTGATAGTTTTCGTAGCTGTTTGATATGTTTGCTGAAATGGGAGAAGGAATGTGAAATACTTGCTATTAGTTATCGTTAATTTACGAAATACTTTTGTTCTAAACTTTCACAACACAAAAAAAAGATAGCAACAAGTTATAGAATGATTATGTTATCATTTTAGGTTATATATATAGATAGATTGTACATAATAAAATTCAAATTTGAAGGCAGGTCACCAAAAGCGACTTTCATTGATAAATTCAATCAGACTTCGTGGAAAACATGTGATGCAAAAATAGGTTATAATTAATGATTGTCAGAACTGTTGGCGAAACATGTCTTCGTGTGAAATTCAAGAACAATAAAAACTGATTGGGCCTTTTTTCACAACAACAGGCATTTTCCAAACAACAGGTCCATAAATTCACAGAAATAGAGCAAGTCAAACAGCCTTGCACAACACCTGAGTCCAAGTGGCGACCGGTCCATCGTAAGTTAATTTTAACTTTTCCCCCATAATTTGCACCCGCGTGGGTCGGCGCCGTACGTTCTATCTAATAAAATCATCAAACGTTCCACCGACACCATCTCGCAGTTGGGCCACATCAATTTGGACCAACTCCAAGAACGAAACGGCTTCAGCAGTGGAGTGCGTGTGCACTAACCAAACGACACACGACGACGAAGGTGCTTGGCGCCTATAGGTAGACAACCGTAATAACACTTGTCGCGTCGGAAAGTGAATCACGGTCATACAAACAAGCTTTCGCCAGCGTGACGCGACGTCAAAACGGAAGTTGACCAACTGCCATCAGCACCACCGTCGATGTCGTCTTCTTCGATCGAACGGTGAAGGTTTGATGATGAATCATCAACAACCTCACACCGATTACCCTGCATCAAACGAAGTTCTTGAATTACTTTACGCAACATGCAATAACAATCATTCTTTCCCTTTCTTTTTCTTTGTGATAGGTGGTAGGTGACAATGGACATCAGGTTTGAATAAAGGACGTAGGGAATTCCCGAAATCGGACCATAAATGTGTCATCAAACACATTTAAAATAATTTACTCCGATTGATGTTGAAAGTGAGAGTGCGGTGGTGTAATAAAATTGAATGTTTTTGTCACATCGTTAAATGTGGTGTGATTTAACTGTGCTCGATTTCTGGCAATAGGTAAGAATGAAGAATGTTGGTAAACATAAAGAGGCGTAGGAGGCTTTGAGGTGGAATGGTATTAATGAAGAAATTGTATTGAAGCTGAATTATTGTGGTTATAGTTTCAAATCGGGTCGATAGGTTTTATTCACTTTCGCGGATGACCCGATAAAAGGTAATTTTTGCTCGATGAAAAAGTATGTAGCACGTTGTCACACAAAAAAGCAGCAGCAAAATGTTACATATGTGGTACCACCCCAAAGGACTCTAGATATGGGTTATCAGTTCTACACTGTTGAATTAAGACGTTTGAGTGCCTTCCGCATATTGCTTTTAGGTTTGTTATTCCCTTTTCCTGTAAATCGAGTGTACCAATTTTCTTTTTTAAGTTTGTCGTTTAAAACCTGGCAGGTTCGTGGAGAAGCAAATAAGAAAACTTTAGAAGAATGCAAGAAAAGAATTCAGTACCAGTTCATAACTCAAATGCGATTAATCGTCGATAAGCCCAAGCCAGGATACGGTACGTCTAACGACGGTAACACAGCGCGTAATTTTTTTTCTGAACCTAAAATAAGTGCTGCTATCACGGGGATTGATGGAAATTTAATAATAAAATTTTCTACAACATTAAGGGTAGTTGCCAGCGGAAAAGAGATTGACATTCCGAAATACCGAACATTGTTGCAGGAAACAAGAGATCAATATTTATCTCTTTATAGCTGGTACTACATGCCCTTGACCGTGCATAAACTGCTGATTCATAGCGCCAACATTATTTCAATGTTTGAGTTACCCGTTGGCGAACTTTCTGAAGAAGCCCTGGAAGCAACTCATAAAATCATAAGGAAAACCTGACTGAATCACACAAGGAAATCGTCAAGAATTAATACCAATGAAGACTTAATGAGATCGTTGCTCTTGAATTCAGATCCTTTTGTATCTCTCAATCGAAAGACGTGTGCATCTAAAAATGGTAGAGAAGACTCTGCAGTTTCGTACTATTTATTAAACCAAGAAGCAGAAGATGGATTTATGGACTTTGTTACGTTCAAGTAAATAGCCTATGTTGAGTACTAGATAAATATAGCCTTAGGAAGGAAATTATACCTAGAAAGCATTATTTATAAATAAGCGTATCGTACAGATAAAATACACCACAATGGTAGTTCTAAAACTAGCTTGAAAATAATTTCTAAGAAAAGATTAGTTGGCAGAAAGTCATTATCGTTGCCCGTGGTATGCTATACGCACACCAGCTCACACCATTTCCGCTAAACTAGAACGTTGGTGATGTCGTAGAAGCCGGTCGCAAAATTTGAGCCGTCTTGTACACCGCTGCAGAAAGTACCACACTGGTGATCTCGTGCACTAAAAACGATTGGACTACTGGACGTTTAGCTGAGACAGGTTCGTAAGTGCGTTACTTCACGATCAGGGCGAGCTAAAGTAAGGAGTGTATCGAAAAGTAGTTATAAACATTCGATGCGTTATTACGCATAAACTACTGTATATATTTTTAGCGTGTAAGCGCCATTTGCTTTGTTTACATGTCAAAAATGATTATTCGGTTCATTCATTTCCGTTGATAAAGTTGTATTCAAAATGTCGCGAATTGAATTTGAGACTAAAAAGAAAATTCTGCACACTTGGTGCACCGAAAAGGGTGTTACCTACAACCAGATTGCGAAAAGAGTAAATGTTCACCCGGCAAGTGTAAAAACGCATCATCGAAAAGTTTGGTAAGGAGTGCTCCCTCAAGGATTTACCAAGAAGTGGCCGGAAACCCGGCTCCAGCAACCCCGATTTGGACCAAAAAGTTGTGGATTATATTCAACGGAACAAATCTGCCTCTACTCGCGATCTAGCCAAGAAGTTCAGGACCAGCATCGGAATGATTCAACGAATCAAGCGCAGGAATGACTTGAAGACGTACAAAAAGCAGAAAGTGCCCAAACAAACTCCGGAACAAAAGTCTCGTGCCAAAACCAGGGCTCGAAAGCTGTACAGCTGCATTTTGGACAATGTCGACCAGTGCATTTTGATGGATGACGAAACATACGTTAAAGAAGATTCAAGAACGCTACCGGGGCCGCAGTTTTATACTAAATCTGTTGGGGAACGTGTGCCAACCGCAGATACGACTGTTGCGATGGAGAAATTCGGTCAGAAGGTGCTCATTTGGCAAGCTATTTGCACAGTGGCTTGCGTTCTTCAATTTTCTATACAAAAGGAACTATAAATGCTGAGATTTATCAAAGGAATGTTTGAAGAACAGGTTGCTACCATTGTATAGAAAGCACCAGTCCCCTCCTCTCTTCTGGCCAGATTTGGCATCGGCACATTACGCCAAATCCACTCTACAGTGGCTGACGGAGAATAACATCAAGTTCGTAGAAAAAGACATCAACCCACCAAACTGTCCCCAGTTGCGACCGATCGAACGCTATTGGGCAATAGTCAAGCGTATATTTAAGAAGGATGGTACAGTGTCCCAAAACATGACCGATTTTAAGAAAAATTGGGCCAGCGGCATCCGGGAAGTGCACAAAGGTCACTGTGCAGGAATTTGATGGCAGGTGTCAAATCAAAGGTACGGGCATTCTACAGAAATGAACATGATGACTAGTTTTTCCGTTTGGATCTTTTGTAAACATGTTAAGCTATAATAAACTGAAATAGTATGTTAATTTTAACCATGTTTTCATGCCTATTTTATTATTTGGAAGTTTATAACTACTATTCGATACACTCCTTACGGATTCTCGACTTCCACCACAGGCTCCAATCGACGGTAGGCACGCTGTCGTTCAGATAACCCTACAATACTGGTCGCCGCAGAACGGTACCAGACGACGAGACGATCATTGTAAGTGCGGTAAAATATCAACGCAATCTTAAAATCAAACAGCATTTGCCACGCGCATTCCACAGATATCCATCATCACTAGCAGTTACCACGGACCAAGACATCCGACGATATTAGGCTCGGTGCTACGACTCCGCCAGTTTGACCCTTCGGAGGAGTTGCATGTTTGTGAGTGTGCCCAGAGCCGAGTGGCCAGCGTCTGGGTTTGGAACCGCTGTTTCTCATTTCCAGATAATTCGCCACACACAAAAGGAACGCGGCGAGATAAAATCGACGTTGGAAACTATTGAATGAGGCACTGCATGTGAATACACGTGGCGGCATCGTGTGTAGACAGTGCAAGTCTATTCGTTACGGTCAACCAACCGACACGCACAGTCGCGCCAGGAGAGCGATCGACATTGGGGGCACTCACACACATCAGCAGAAGAGGCTGCGCACATTCTCAGAACAAAGCCTTCCCTATACCAAGGGAGGTATGCCGTAGACAATCTCGCCATGCGTAACCAATAGTAATGTGCTTTTGGCCTCAGGGCTTTGAATCCTAGAGGGTTTGAGCTGTTTAGTGGAATACTTGTAACCAGCGTTGCCAATGTTCCTGATTTTTCAGGATTTTCCAGACTTCTTAGCATTTTGCCTGAAATCCTGACAAGCACTAATTTTTCCAGATTTTGATAAAAAATCCTGATTTTTCCTGATTTTCGTAATTTTTATCAATCCAAATTAATTTTAAGCGAAATAAATAAACTAATCAAGAAATTAGAAGAAGAATTAGTATCTTCCATTTAATTCCAACTACCGTTGCTTATCTTCGACAGATACGCGTATTTCGTCTACAATGTGCAGACTTCTTCAGTGTCTCGTACTAATAACTCGACTGAAAGAAAACCTTCGCCACCTGCCGTATATATACTATTTTCTAAATACAAAACGTTTGCCTATCAGTATGTTGTATATACCTATCTTATTATTAGTTTGTCTATACCTATCCTGAGTCAAAAACAAGTGTACTTAATATCTAATTCGCTTCTTTCTCATTTATACCTAACATACTTATTGTGTAGCAGCGGGTGCTCCGCTTCGTCGGGTTTGATGTCGTTTGGGTAGTAAGTTGAAGAGCCATGTGTAACCATTGCCTTGGTCTTTGTTTAGTAGATTTGTGTTCTGTTGTTTGTTTATTTCTAAGCTTTCTGCGACGTCTAATTTCAGGGTGTAGATGTAGTCCGTAATATTGTGATGTCATTCGTCGTTATGTCGTGATTTTCCGTGAAGATGTGTTCTGCGACTGTTGATTTGAAGTTATGTGAAATTCCTTTCTCGTTCTGTTTGACAGCCTTGAGTTACCTCCGCTAGATGCTCCTTGAACCTTGTTGCCAAGGTTCTCTTTGTTGACCTACATATATTTTGCTGCAGTGTTTACACTTGATTCTGTATACCCCTGCTCTGCCTAATGTGTCTACTGAGTCTTTGGTGGAGCCTAACATCGATGCTAATTGGTTGTGCCTACTAGAAAAAACTAAGTCTAAGCCAAATTCCCTAAGTCGTGGTTTAAGCTTTTGTGTAATGTCTTTATCGAAGGGGACGGATACACGTTTTAGGGGTTCAGGTGAGTCTGAGAGGGTTGTTAGTGATTTTCTATGAAGATGTTTTCCTTTTTGTTGATGATCGCTTGAATTGTCCTCTTTTCGTACCCATTGAGTCTGGCAGTTTCGAAGATATATGCTAATTCTTTGGCTTTTCAGTTTTATTGAGAGGAAGGATCAACATCCGGTGGATCATGTGGTGGAAAGTGGCCATTTTGTGCTGAAAAGAGTGGTTTGAAGTGTATGGGATGACTCTTTGGGTGTTTGTGGGTTTTCTGAAGATTTCAAACTCTAAAGGAGATGGCGACAATAATTCTCTCTTTACTAGAAGGTCGAGGAATGCAAGTTTTCCATCCTTTTCTATTTCATGGGTGAACTTAATGTCTTTGTGGAGATTGTTGATTTCTTGAAGAATCAGGGAGAGATCGTCTTTTTTCACGACGGCGAAGATGTCGTCGACGTATCTCCACCAACGAGTTGGGAGTAATCCTTTCGCTTTTAGGATTGTTTCCAAATTCGCCATAAACAGTTTTCTTTCAGTCGAGTTATTAGTACGAGACACTGAAGAAGTCTGCACATTGTAGACGAAATACGCGTATCTGTCGAAGATAAGCAAAGGTAGTTGGAATTAAATGGAGATTACTAATTTTTCTTCTAATTTATAGTCTCAGGGCTTTGTTTTTAGCGCGTATTTCGACATTTGAGGTGAAGCGTGCCACAGGGCGGTGTAAACACGACAGAAGCCGAAGTACCAATCAGTCTCGACGAGGAGAGTGCCTGGAGAGAAGGGACAGACGGCGAGTGAGTGGCGTTGTAGCGTTGTTCAACACCATCGGTCAAGTGACGACAGAGAGCGGTACAAGATACGGAGTCGGTGTGTGTGTGTACAATACAAGGAGGAACGTACGCTTGCTCAGGGTGGTAGTTGCGTGCGCTCCCACTCTCCCGTATGCGAATGGTGTTGCATGGTGTTGTATGGTGGTATGCGTCAGCGAGACCGCAAGTTCTGCGTCGGCGATACGAGCAGCGATGCAGATGGCTGCAGTAGTATAGAAAACGGGCCAGTGAGTACTCAAAATGTTAGACTTTAAGTAATGCGCAGATGAATTAGGAGGCGCGTAGGATGGAAAAGTAGGCTATTGTTTGTGATGTCTATGTATCGAGAGGAGGAAATAAAATAAGATGATGTTTCAAATTCGGTAATTATGTGTTTTGGGCAGAGACCGAAATTTTCGCCTACTTGAGAAGAGAAACGTCCTTTTTCACCCGCTTGGAGAAACAGATGAGAATGTGAGAAGCGAGAGACTATTATACGCTCACAGCAGTTTTCGCGAGAAAAGCACCAGCGATTTATAATTTTCGGAGAGCATGAGTAGCTGATAAATCGTTTCTTTTTCAGTGAATCCTAGATGCCGATAATTATTTTTCACTTACTTTTTGACACCGGAAAATGCACCAGTATTTATGCTTGTTTTATTCTGTCATTATGATTTGGTAATGATGGTCCATGGCGGTACCAGTGTGCATCAGCTTGGCCTAATTTTTGGTTTTGCTCCTCGTTTACGATGCATAGCATGTTTTCAGAGAAAAATGTGACATGAGAAAATATTTTCGTTGAATTTTGGAGCGAGATATTTTCGCATATGCAAGAGAGACGATAATGAATTATCGGCGAAAAAGGAGAGATGAAAATGTGAACGGTTCGTTACTCATCGAAAACCTGCTTGAAAGAGAGCATGGTTTTCACCCAGCTGAGTGAGAATTTCGATCTCTGGTTTTGGGTTTTGAGCCACTTTCGATAGAGCTGTTGGGTAGTCGTTTCGTGCCTTCATTCCACACGAACGACAAAAAACGTTACAACTTTTTAGAGAATGCAAGCTCGTACGCCGAAGACACATTTACCGAAGATGAAGTTGGAACCGCTGAAGAGCAATCGGAGTTGAAGTGAAAAGAAAACTTTCATGATATTTTTCTAAATTTAACTGATTTGAATTCTTCTCTGTTTAGGTATGAATGAATAAGTTTTAATGTAATGTTAATGTATTTTGTAATGGAAGAGAAAAAAGAAGAAATTTATTTTTTTATGAGTTTGCAACATAATGGCATATAAGTCAGTTTTGTGATAACGAGTAATATGTGTCATATTTGCAAACAACACTTCATGTCATTATAAGCAACTTATCTGAAAAAAGTACGTTGTTTTATAATTAAACAAATAAATTGGCAAATCCTAGAGGGTTTGAGCTGTTTAGTGGAATGCCTGTAACAAGAACTTAGAAGAAAAATTAGTATTTTCCATTTAATTCCAACTACCTTTGCTTATCTTGACAGATACGCGTATTTCGTCTTCAATGTGCAGACTTCTTCAGTGTCTCGTACTAGTAGAAGTTATTAGTACGAGACACTGAAGAAGTCTGCAGCTTAGCAGACGAAGTACGCGTGTATCTGTTCAGAGATAAGCAGAGGTAGTTGAATTAAATGGAAAATACTAATTTTTCTTCTAAGTTCTAAGTTAAAGAGATTGGTGCTCGAGACGGTTTGCGATTATGTGTATATTGTATGACATTTATGCTAATTGCAGCTCTCACAAACACGTGCAACTTTCCCTTTTACACCAATGTGCTAAAATGACTATATTATCCAGTTTTGATTTTTGTCCCCCATCCCCATATATTCAACGCACTGTGCATCGTCTCAACATCGGGTGGCGTGTGGTAAACGTCGCTCAGTGATTCCATTCCATACAAATGGCGGAAAAAAAAGTCTAAAAATGGAATTTTCATAGCTAAGTTATGTTATGACCAAGTAATTTAGTACCGCTGATTTTAAATATGTTCGCTAAATTGTCGTATTATGCCACACATTCGAGATATGGCCACTTTATGGCCTACTGGAGTATCCTGAACATCCGATAAAATGATAAATTCTTTAGTCTCGTCCTAAAGTAATACGATTCTTTTTAAAGCCATTTGTACATAAAATATAAGAAGCAAAACGATTCGAAGAAAAACGTACGACTTTAAGTGGCCGTGTCATGGTCTTCCGGAAGTTCCGGAACATTTAATTCGAAACCAAACATGCATTTCGAAATCAAAAAGATGAAATGGATCTTAGAATTCTACAACACTAGGTAAGTTTGCTCCTTTTCGAAAAATATGACTTGAATTCTTCGTTTTGTCTTTAGGGTGTTCCATTTTTGAATAGGGTGGTCTAATAAACAAAATCTTAGGAATTTGTAAAAAAATTTGCAAGATTTTGCAAAAAAATTGTAAATTTTTAACCATTTGACCGATTTTTAATTTTTACGATGAAACTATATGAAATATAATGAGTTATAGTCTTAATAATAAATATGAACATAAAAATAAATAGTCTTTTTATAAACATCCATTGTAGAAATGTCCAGTTTTTATTATTTTGGTCCCGCTTATAATTTGTATGTAAATTTCAATTATTTATCCCAATATTTGTGTTCATTATTTTTACCCCTTTTAACAAATATCCTTCATACAGATCGCTTGGAACATCAAATTTTGGTCCGAGGCCCGGAGTACCAAGTGATATATAACATACCACTTATCTAGTCAAGATGGTATTTTTTGGGTTTAATTATCACCTTCTGGAAGATAAACTATAACAAAACGTCATCCGCATGCGAAGCAGCAAACATGGTGAAATAAATGAAATGACAACAATAACTGAAATTTATCACTTTGAAAATGTGAATTGGTAGTGCTTCTTTCCAAGGAGCCAGGATGCAGGATCGTTTCTTTTTCAATCGGTTTTCTGAGAAATCTATATTTTTCCTTTGTAAAAAGGTATGATAAAAGTCGTTTCAACCTAGAACGAAAATGATGCACAACTCTTCAGATGTTTCGCATTTTCTTTATGATCCGGAAGACCATACTGTAACCAGCCGAAATCACAAATTGGTTACTACAGTGAATTATTTGGAAATAAACTCTTAAATGTATCTACCTATCGTGAGACCTGACCCTTTTAACTTTCCTGGGAGTGCTAGGAAAAGGACCCGGATGTGGTCATTATGGTCCTGGAAACTTGATATCATCACCATTGCACTTATTTCGTAGTTCTCATGTTATGTGACTCATGATCCATATCTGAATCTGGCCACTTTCCAGGGAGTAGCCGAAACATCAACCCGGATAAAGCCAATGTAGGGGGCGAACACGAAATTATTGCGACACATTCAACAGGGCATAACCTTTTTACCATTGGGTAAAAATCAACCAAATTGTGCACACTTTCTCATTGATGTGTATTGTTTACATGCTGTCAAACTCGAAGTTGTGTTTTTCGATTCAACGAAAATAGAGGTGAACCAACGCTAGTCGAGAGAACAAATTCTTTCCAAACACCTGGAATTTCCTGACCTGTCGCACCGGCAGTTGGGAAAAATGTTGAACATTCACCATTCAACCGTCTCCAGAGTGTTGAAGCGGTTCCAGGAGCGGTTGACGTTGGACCACCGGCAAAGAGCTGGAAGAAAACCGGGACCGGAGAACAAAGAGACGGAGGGGAAGGTGAAGCGGATGATTAAAGCAAATCCCAACGTCTCAAGCCGTGATTTCCGACCAGAAGGAAACAACAAAAGTGCTTCAGGTTTTGTTATTCAGTTACGCTGTTTTATAATAGCAGTTGTTAGAATTCAGATCGCGGATGTTGTTCAAAATAACAGAAATTGCAACAAAAAATCCTCAAGGAGTAAAAAACCTATAGCAAACTATGATACAGATATAAAAAACAAAACAAACTTTGTAACAGTTTTGTTACGATGAAGCAAAATCATATCAGCTAGTGTTAGAATTAATTTATTTCTTTACGAAAATTTTGTCTCCCAGGGCATTATATCTTAATTTTTTATAAATATGTTATACAATTATGCAGACGAAAATGTCTTCAACAAATTTATATCATAATCAGTTAGTCGTAACAAGGTTTGTTATAGTTTTGTTATGTTTATGTTATACGCTTCTGTTCGGGTTGGCTAAAAAGATCGGCATGTCGCAGAGCTACGTCCAGAATGCAAAGAAGAGAGCTGGACTACATACATACAAGGTACAGAACTTCCCAAACCGCGATGAGCGGCAACAATCGACGGCTAAAACTCGGGCACGGAAGCTCTACGAGAAGATGCTGACAACATATGGCTGCTGTGTGATGGACGACGAAACGTATATAAAAGCCGATTTTAAGCAAATTCCAGGGTTGGAGTTTTTCACCGGCAAGAGCAAGTTCTATGTGGACGACAAATTAGGAAGAAGGAAATGTCGAAGTTCGCCTCCAAATATCTCATTTGGCAGGCCATCTGCTCTTTGCGGACTGAGGGTGAGCCTTTCGTGACAAAGGGCACAGTAAATGGCGAGATCTACATATCTGAGTGCCTCGAGAAGCGCCTTTTGCCGTTCTTGCAGCAGCACGACAAAGCTCCGCTATTTTGGCCAGATTTGGCATCATGCCACTATTCTAAAAGTGTCCTGGAGTGGTATGAGGCCAATTCTGTCCATTTTGTTCCAAAGGACATGAATCCGCCAAACTGTCCGGAGCTGCGCCCGGTGGAGCAGTACTGGGCAATGATGAAGCGGGAACTTCGGAAGAGCAAGAAGAAAGTCAAAGACGAGAAGGACATGTTAAGAAAATGGAAAAAATCAGTGGGGTTGTGTACAAGACACGACCGGTTGACGTAGACTACGTTAAACCAAGTGATGCATTATAATGTCAGGGAAATTCTGTGTGGCTATTATTAGCGTTAAAAGGGTTTCAATTATTCGTGCCGGTCGCTTACCCTTACCGATAGAAGCAGTTTAAGTCACAATATGACGGGTGCGGCTCTTATGGGACATTAGACCAGCGTTTTGAAGCCAGTATGTAAGAAAATTCTATTGTACGCTCTTGAGATATTATTTGGTGGCCCTGAAAAGGGCCGTTTGGTTTTATGAAGTTAGTGCGTGGGAAAATTATCTTGTACACACTTTATAACTCTTTGGTGGCCCCTCTTTATAACTCTTTGGTGGCCCTGAAATACAAACATATATTTTGACTGATACCTTGTCTCCTTTTCAACATTCTCCATTTAAATACCATACCATTCGGATCATTTGTATACAATCTGAGTTGTAGTATGCCTTTGAATAATTCAACTTCAAAGAATCAAAGATTTGTAATTTATGCAATTTTAGCAATTCTGGATTTCAAGGGTAATAAATACTCTAGAATTCAAATAACGATAAAATTCGTTATCAGAAGATATCCGACAGGTTTAGTGATTGCTATGAAAACACTATAATCAATTGCAACATTTTCAGATGTGTAAGCGTCTCTAAAAATGTTTAAAGTTCAGAAAGTTCTATCGAACAGAAAATAACAAATATTATCTTGCAGTTGTTGTTAGGTTACATACAAGTATATAGGCTACATGTCCCTTGACTCAGTCGATTATGTAGCGCACGATTACAATTTTAACTATAACTCACACAATAATTTAGCTAGAAACGATATTCAACTAGTTATACCTTTGCTAAGACATGCTTAACAAGGCGTTTGCTGTACTGGGCCATGAAAAGTCACCAACTAACATTATTGAGTCGAAAACTTTCGATGGATATTGATATCATTAAGGATTCTTGTTCGGACGAATTTCAGTAAAGTTTGTTTATTTCATCGCTCCGGGCATTCGGCTATATTCGGTATACTATACGGAATATAAAGCTACTTTATAACATCTAAATGACTTTCTCATGTGATCAATCGGCCATTCCATTTCAAAACATTAAAATTCCCACTATATTCATTTAATTATATAGGTGTTGGTATGAATAAGCTCTTCGAAAAATACACAACCGCTCACTCTTACTTTTCCATTGAAAACATTTATTTTCTACATTTTACTATGTGATAAATACATTTAGGCAAAAGTTGGGAATATAAGGTTAAATTCGTACCTAAAATGTGGTCTATGGTTCTCTTGTGAAATTATTATTCATGTTTCTATGTGAATGTCAGGTAAATTAGTGAATCCATTATGGTTAAAACGTTAAGGAAATCGAAATATATATAAATATATTAGATCTCGCAGAAGAAAGAGAGTGAGTTTTATAAAATATCATTATTCTTTGCAATGGGCATGAGAGAAAAGGTTCGTTAATATATGAAACATTCTTATATATATATATAAAATAAACACCTGAGAAAACAATCACGCATTATTTGTATCGATACCATGTGTAGGTTCGTATGATGTAAAAGCACGCGGTGCATGTCATCACCAGAATACAATAAATACTATGTTGAAATTTATTAAGACAGGGAGCGATAACATAGAGAGATATTCAATTGCTATGATGACATGCACTTTGTCAAATTGATTTAAATTTAATAAATATCAATTTCCTACCTCGAGTTGAAGGACCTTCTCCAGCGTCCCAACTAGTTGTTGGCAACGCATTACCTCTTGCTGCTTTCAATTTCGTCCGATAACTACGAGCTCGCTCGGCATCGGTGCATGGTCGTTTCGGAGGATTTCCTGTATGTTCACTCTTTATGCGGTTCCTGAATCTGCGCAAGCGTTCTGGATCAAATCGGTTAGGCATTCTCACCTTCACTATGTTTCTCAAAAAGTTTTTCTTCCTAAAGGTAGGACTCTATCCAACGCGAATCGTTAACACAACAGAACAACTGTTTTTAACACACTACTAATTGGAATTTACAGAGAATGTTGCTTCGGAATATCATGTCCGTGATAGGGAATTTGTGTGGTTTAAGGTATTCGACGAAGGGAAAACAAGTTTTGCTAATACCACTGGCTGAAAATCGACAATTTGAAACGAAAATCCCAATCGAACAAACTCTCAAGCTGAGAATATTAAATTGAAAGTAGCAAAGATGGATTTGTATCTGGTAGGATTTTTTGGTGAAAATAAATCAAAGCACCGGCAGGCTTTGATTTATTTTCACTGATTTTATGGATCCGCTGCATAGCACACTGTTGCCTAGTAACGACTTGGCAAAATCCAATATGACTGCCAATCGACGGAAATGTATGATAAACTCTTATTCAAATAACTCTCTTAAATTATAAATTGAATTGATTTATTGATTCATCGCGGGTTGCGCCAACCAGCTAGGAAAAAATTTTCACCGACGGAGAATTGTCCTGCTCGCCTTCCATGGAGGCTCTCCCGCAAACAGTAGCGTTTTTGCAGTCGTGATGAACAAATCGGCACTAGAGCTTTTTTTTGGCAACTCTGCTATATCGTGAGCCTGTGTTTTCATCGAGTCGTCCGTATACATCAGTAAATCATCTGCAACCGCCCACCCGCAATTCATTTATTGTGCACCAAATCGCTCATCATTGCCGCCCGCATCACCCACACGAGTTTGTCCACAACATTCAATCAGGTAGGATTAATGAATTTGACGAATTCGAGCTGGCTTGAGAGTGGTTGACAAAAATACCCGCCACCATTGTCCATTGCCATTTGCATACGTCCCACCTCGCCACTCTCCACCTGCACATTGTTTGTTTACAACTCTGTGTTGTGCGTGTTAATCGGTACTGCCAAACCCCGTATGCTTTTCATCCAGTCATCACGTACAGCCTGCAGCCGCTAATGCACATTACGCATTGTAAACTGCGTGCACATTACGCACTGTAACAGCGAAACTGAGCCAATAAATCGATTCTGTTTCTGCTGCTGTTATCACTCCGCAATCCGAAAACCAACCCACCGCCCCGCCAATTTCATCAGTTACCCACAAGCGGCTTTGCCACAGCATCGGCAATTTACATATAGCATCTGGAAGTAAATACACTCATCGCACACTAAGCATCGCAGCAGAGAAACGCATTTCGTCAACATCCCGACATCGCTAGCATCAGATTTGTTCGCTGTATAGGTGAGCCATAGTTGTTTGCAAACCTCGCATTGCGTGTGTGTACTCTGCCATTGTTACTCCACTGTGCTACTGTCAGTTATCGCTTTAGTGGCGCCATCTGTTTGTCACTTCGTGAAGCTAACGTTACTCCACAGGCAAACAGACGTAACACTGAGGAAATTTCTGTCGACCACGCAATTTCAATCGAAAAAAAAATCATGAGCACGTCAGCGATTTGTCACAGTTGCGCAATCAACATGGATGCTGTGGAAGTTGCTTGCAGCGGTTTTTGTAAAGCTGCTTTTCACTTCAGATTGTGCAAAATTAAGGAAGAGCTGTACAAGGAAATAAGTGGAAAAGCTGGTATTTTCTGGATGTGTAAAGGCTGCCGCGACCTTATGGCTAATGCTCGCTTCAAGAATGCGTTGACTTCCATGAATTCCGCTGCGATCGAAGTCAACGACACATACCAAAGAGTCATCGATGAGATAAAGAGCGAGATAAAAGACAGCCTGATTGCCGAAATCAGACAGGAGATTAAAGGAGGGTTCAGCAAGCTGTCTCCTGCGGTACTAGGTCCTGTTCCTCGTTTCGTTTTTGGTCGTTCTGACACTCCCAAGAGAACCCGTGATGACGAAGCCGAAGTTTCCGATCAACCGACCAAAATTCTCCGAGGAGCCGGTCCATCAACAGCCAACGTACCATCAGTTCGTGTGGATAGGCCCATTGACAAATTCTGGGTTTATCTCACAAGAATTTCTCCTGACGTTTCTGAGACAGACATCGAAAAACTGGTCAGGGACTGTTTGAATGTGGATGAAGCCGTTGTGAAACCGCTTATACCGAGAGGTCGGCCATTGTCGTCACTGACATTCATCTCGTTTAAGGTAGGAATCAGTGTCGAAATGAAGCCGAGAGCTATGGATCCCTTGTCCTGGCCGCAAGGAATCGAGTTTCGGGAGTTCATCGAAGATAGCACGAGAGCGATGAATTTTGGAAACCTGTGCAGAACGTGGATGCAGGCCCAACGACCAGCATATCGAGCCAGCCGTGTTAATTTCAGAACCCTCTCCCATTCGTCCTTTCACCTCTAAACCACTCACCGTATACTACCAGAACGTCCGTGGACTGAGAACTAAAACGAACACACTGCTCCTCTCTCTGCTGGCCAGCGATTTCGATATTGTTGTTCTTACGGAAACGTGGTTGCACACCAAAATCGCTTCCGCAGAATTAGCATGTAACTACGCTATTCATCGATGCGACCGCAATGCTTCTACCAGCAATCTGCGAAGAGGTGGTGGCGTACTGATTGCTGTAAAGTTGGAGCTGAACAGCAAGGCCGTACATCTAGTGGAGTGTGATAGTCTGGAACAAACGGCTGTTCGGGTTGTATTTCCGCAATTTTCCTTATTCGTTTGCTGCATTTATCTTCGACCAAATAGCTGTCCGGAGAGCTACGCAAGACACGTGGAATCAGTCAACCAAATTCAAAGTCAAGCCAACCCCCGTGATGTTATCGTATGCTTTGGAGACTACAATCTACCAAATTTAATCTGGCGATTGGATGAAGAGATTTTGGGATACTTGCCAACTAATATGTCAACGGAACAAGAGCTTGCCCTAGTTGAGTCTATGTTGTCAGCAGGCCTCTATCAGGTGAATGATCTTCTGAACGCGAACGGAAAGCTACTTGACTTGGTATTCGTAAGTGATCCATGTATCATAGATCTCTTCGAGGCTCCATCTGCTCTTCTAAAAATTGACGCTCATCATAAGCCATTCATTTTAACTGTGGACGCCCGTTCTCGCGAGGATGATTCTCTATCAGGCATCACGCCGCGTAATGATCTGGACTTCAGCCGCTGTGATTATCAGGCCATAAATGCAATGATCGCCTCCCAGGATTGGAACCAGCTACTGAACAACAATTCAATTGATGTCTCAGTTACCACTTTCTATGGAACTATCCATCAAATCATCCGGGATACTGTTCCTGAAAAACCTCGTAGGGCTTCTAAGCAGTTTAGCCAACCTTGGTGGACGCCACAACTCCGCAATTGTCGTAACCGCTTACGAAAGATCAGGAAACGGTTCTTCCGCAACAGGAATTCTACGAACACGAGTGAGTTGAAGCTCGCTGAAGAGGAGTATACTCATCTGCAACAGATTCGTTTCCGTGAGTATGTCGACAGTATCCAAGCAAATTTCAGACAAAATCCTTCTTCCTTCTGGACCTACATCAACAATCGCAAGAGTTCTACCAGAGTTCCCATTGATGTTTCCTACAAGTCTCATAGCTCTCGCTCGTCGGTTGCAGCTGCGAATCTATTCGCCGAGTTCTTTCATTCCGTACACGACGACAACCCACCTCCAATGTCGCAGCAATACTTGGAAAGTCTTCCATCGTATAACCTTCGACTTCCCCAAGTCATTTTCAGTGATGACGATATTCAGAAAGCTCTCAGCGCTGTCGATTCATCTAAAGGTCCTGGTCCCGATCTCATTCCGCCCGTCTTTGTCAAAGAATGTGCTCAGTCGCTGTCTGTTCCCGTCGCAGCGATTTTCAACCGATCCTTGATCGAAGGAGTATTTCCGGATGCTTGGAAACTGGCATCAATAATTCCAATCCACAAGACTGGAAACACACATTGCGTGGAGAATTATCGACCGATATCTATTTTGAACTGCCTAGCGAAAGTTTTCGAGAGTCTATTACATGACGTGCTGTATCCTGCCTTGCAACCTGTGATATCCGAGCATCAACATGGATTCGTAAAAAAGCGGTCAACAACGTCGAACCTCATGACATACACCCACAGTGTGATCAATGAGCTGGAAAAGCGGTGTCAGGTTGACGCAATCTACGTTGACTTCTCAAAAGCGTTTGACAAGGTACCTCACGTATTGGCAATTGAAAAATTGAACCGCCTGGGACTACCTTCTTGGATCATTCAATGGCTGAAATCATATCTGTCGGCGCGCAAAGCTTTTGTCAAAGTGCACGATGCTAGGTCGAATGTATTTGATATTCCTTCCGGCGTCCCGCAGGGCGGTCATCTTGGTCCTCTGATATTCGTACTCTTTATCAATGATATGGGCGATAGCCTCAAGTCTGGGAAACTGCTCTATGCAGATGACTTAAAGCTGTTTCTGCGTGATTAAGTCGCTTGTGGATTGCGGTGCACTGCAAACTGATATTGAACGTGTTTCAACTTGGTGCGAAATGAACGGAATGCAAATGAATGCGGCGAAATGTAAAGTAATGACGTTCACTCGATGTCGGACTACTGTATCTTTGCCTACGAGCTGAAAAACTTGCCATTAGAAAGAGTCACGTCGATCAAGGATCTTGGCGTCATACTTGATAGTAAACTTCGCTTTAACGAACACATCTCAGTGACAACTGCGAAAGCCAATGCGATGCTAGGTTTCCTACGCCGGAACACAGCCCATTTCAATGACGTGCATGCGCTGAAGGCCCTGTTCTGTGCTTTAGTTCGCAGTGTACTTGAATATGGAGTGCAGGTTTGGGCTCCGTATCATGCCGTCCATATAGCTCGTATTGAGAGAGTCCAGAAGCGCTTCATAAGGTATGCTCTACGTGGCCTGCCATGGAACGACCCAGTGAACCTACCGCCATACGAACATCGATGCGCACTCCTCGATTTACAACCGCTGGTGAGTCGTCGAGTGATGCTGCAAAGGTTGTTCATTTTCGACGTGCTTAAGTGCAACATCGACTGTAGCAGCCTTCTCGAAAATGTGAGGTTTTGCTGTACCTACTCGTCAGCTCCGAAGTCGGCAACTGCTGTGGATCCCCAGCCATCTGAACAAATTACGGCCTGAACAATCCACTGGATTTATGTTGTAGACGTTTCAATGAAGTGTGTGACTGTTTCGATTTTAATGTTAGCAAAGTAGTTTTTGAATATATAATTTAGAGTGTCGATTAACCAGTCTGTGCGACTTTTGTGTCGAAGATGTTGTCAAATAAATAAATAAATAGATTAAATGGCTCAAAAACCGAACGAAATGTTAATTTAATTCTTATATAAACAACTCTCTGAACTGGATTGGTTGTCCTCAAAAGGACAGATTATTTATAAGCGCCAACCAGTTGGGTAAAATTTTCCCGACGGCTCGCCCTCCATGGAGGCGTTTTTGCAGTTGCAGCGAACGAATCGGCACCATGATATTAGGCACACAAACTAAACGAAATAAAAGTTTAATTCTTGTATAAACAACTCTTTCAATTAAATTGGTTGTTCTCAAAAGGACAGATTATCAATTTATGGATTGCGCCAACCAGCTGGGTAAAATTTTTACCGACAGCTCGCCCTCCATCGAGTATCGAACTAAATTTAAGATTAGTTCTTTAATAAACAACTCTTTTATTTTAATTTATTGTCCTCAAAAGGAGGATGAGGTAAGCTGACGGCTTGCACAAACCGACGCGATTGTGCGCCATTCCTACCTCATCGCGACGATCACTGTTTGGGAGAGCCTTGGTTCATATCACCACCAGCTGCTACGCGACCACCAGCTGCCTCTGCGACCAGCTCCGCTGCCGGACGTATGAATCAGCTGCGACCCGCTGCCTGCGACCAGCTACCTGCGACCAGCTACCAGCGAACCGGCTCCGCACAGCTTCAATGCTGCCTAATGAATGAGGCAATGGAGAGACACATGGATACATGGAGAGACGAATGACATGATTGGTTAAAGTCCCTTTCTAATACAAAGAAGCAGAAGAAGATGAAAGACGTTCCTTGCTTCGATTTGAAATCTGTGTTAGGAATTTTGGTAAATTTACTCTGCAAAATGACATTATAAGACATCACCTTATATTTGCGTTATTTTCAAAAGTTTACTATTGTTTTAGAATAATGTTTGACAATTGAATTGGAGCGCGGTAAAATTTCCGACCGATTGAAGAAGAAATCATGTAAATCTATCGTAGATTATTTGAGTTATTCGCGTCCAAACGTACGGTTTTTCGTGACGGTCGCAAAATTTTAGATTTTCATTTGACACCCTACCCTTGCCGTAAGACGTAGTCTACGTCAAAAAAACTGAGAAACTGGTACAGGATGACACTGTAAAGACTTTGATGGGGGGCATCAAGCGAAAATGTTCAATTTCACACTCAAGGCTCCATCGATTAACTTTTCTTTTGATTTTTGAAGTAAATATATGTATAAAACTACCCTAAAATTTAGGTTTGATTCTAAACATTACTTATAAGAAAAGTAGCATGACATTTTCGGTGTCGCAATAATTTCGTGTTCGCCCTTTACCATAAAAACATTTGTTGCCTTCCAAAACTCGCCCATACCAAATTTGGAAATTTCCAAATAAAATTTACATGCGTTTAAAGTGGAATAAGTTCGCCGGTACAGTGTCACCAGCGACTGTGCAGATCATTATGAGTTATGCAGAACATGGATCACATGTAAAGTGCGACAGTTCGTTCAAAACGATGAAATGTAAAAACTTGTAAGTTTGAAAGCTGAATAAAGACTGTATTCGATGAAATTTAGACACACGCATTTGTTTGTAACTTTTTAGCGTGTGGGTAAAAATTATTGAAATTTTAACTGAATGTATTTCATTGTGTTGGGTAAATTGTGTGATGAGTTTTGTCGAGTGATTTCAGTGATGGATTCGAATGAAGAAATAGTGCGCCAACAAATGTTGGGCACTCACTTCGAAAACCCAAACGCTTCTCATCGATGGATCGGAAAACAGCTCGGAATCGCACATTCAACCATATCTCATGTGATCAAAACGTTCAAGGACCGTAAGACAACCAAGCGGAAAAATGGTAGTGCCAAAAAACGTGGCACATCAAATCCGGAGAAGGCCAGGATGGTATTGAACCAATTTAAGCGTTATCCCAACATTTCGATCAGGGATGTTGCGAAAAAGGCGAAAGTTTCAGTTTGTTTTGTGCAGAAAACAATGACACGTTCTGGATTACATGTGTACAAGGTCTAGAAGGCACCGAATCGGAGCGATAAACAGAACTCGGTGGCCAAAACTCGTGCAACAAAACTTTACAGGGAGTGGCTCACAAAACCGTTCTGCATTGTGATGGACGATGAGACCTACATTAAAGCCGACACCAAACAAATGCCAGGACAGGAACACTACGTCGCCACCTCTAAGTTGGCCGTTCCGGAGAGTGTACGGAAGAAGAAACTGTCGAAATTCGCCAAAAAATTCCTTGTCTGGCAAGCGACCTGCGGATGTGGCAAAATGAGTCAGCCCTTCATCACCTCTGGGACCGTCAACGGACAAATCTACAAGGACGAATGCCTCCAAAAACGACTTCTGCCCTTCTTGAGATCTCACGATGGCCCGACACTGTTTTGGCCGGATTTGGCATCTTGCCACTATGCCCTGTCTTTCTTAGACTGGTACAAAGATAATAATGTAGTTTTTGTACCAAAAGACGTCAACCCTCCAAACACTCCGGAACTTGCCCAATTGAAAAATTTTGGGCAATCATGAAGGCAAAGCTCGTTAAAACTCCAAAACTGATAGAAAATGAACTTGAACTAAAGAAAGTGTGGTTAAAAAGTAAGTAAGCAAGTCGGTCCTATCATTGCCCAAAATTTGATGAAAGGGGTCAAGGCAAAGGTGCGAGCATTTGGGTTGGGAGAAGAGGGTCAATAAACCAATAATGTCAAAACTTAACCATTTAGTTGTACTTTATTTCCAGAAAGTTTGAAAAGAATCAAGGAAAATTTTTGGTGACCTATTTTGTGTGTCCAAATTTCATCGAATACAATCTTCAAATACCCTTTGGTTTGACGTTTTGATCAACCGTGTATGTTGTTTGATTCTTGAGTTATGATCACTTGAATGCGGCCAAATTTACTTTGAATCTGGCATTAGTACTTTCTTGGAAACATTTAAGAACAATCGTGGAAGTATTCTAGAAACATCTTAGAAGCAGCTGAAACTATTCTAAAGGCATTTTATAGCTTATCGAGAGGCGCCAAGTAAAAAAAATTAAAGAATCCCAGAACTAAGTGTCTTACAACTACAATGGAAGCGTTTCAAAACTATTCTACAAACGACGCATAGCAATTTCGCAGCATCTCACAATTACTCTGAAAACCTGTGTAGTTATAACGGAGAATTCCGAAGTTATTCCAGTACAATCTTGGGTACGCCCCAGAAATATCCTAAATGTCATGAAAAAGGTGTGAGCATTGTTCCGGCCATATGACAAAAATTTCCGATGGATTTTGATTTTTGCCTCGCAAGAGGTTAGAAAATTATATTTATACACAGAAAAAAAAAATAATATTATCAAGCGCGTACAATTTCCCCAACGCAATTGTTTGCCATCTTTCATGTGCCATACTACAATGATTTCAATCTTACATACAACAAGCTAGATTCAGGCGTTATCTGGCTTAAATTTACATGAAATATCCCATTATTTTCTGTTAAATCTAGCATTCCCTTAATGTGCATTAGATAACGCAGGAAATTGAATGTTTATTTTTATCTGTGTAGTTATAACACTAGAAACGCGAATGATTCTAAAACAACTTTTTTTTGTTCGGAGCTTCACAAAATTTCTTGGTTTTTAAAGTATAAATGTTTCCAATTCGATGCAAAATGTTTCCAAATATGTTAGTCGGCTAATGAATTTCACCCCATCCTACGGTAGTTTGGTTTAGCCGGATGACCAAACCTATGAAAGGATGAAAAATTGCATCGCTCATCCCGGTCCTTTTTATTTTAATGTAAATAGTTTTTGTCTAACATGACACACATTTGTGCTTTTCATGGTGACTTCAAGAAACTCGGATTGCTCTTTAAAATTGTTAGATTGGGTAAAATACACATCTTCGTTGATCAGACTGTTGCATCTTTAACTTAAACTTGACAGATGGAAAATAATCGATTAAGTCTGCTTCTCGAGCTGACTTATTTCTGACAGACGGAACTCTACATTCTGACAGTAACACCTTATCGAAAGTTTGTTGATCAATAACAAATGGATTTCTAAACGATTAATCGCTTATTATCCATCTATCACATTTTAAGTAAAATTAAAATTAATTCGCGAATTGGTACACGGCCTAAATAACTTCGATTTTATCTGTAAGTTTTATTCAACAACACACTGTCCTTGTTAAGAAGGGCACGTCAAAACGTCATAATGTATTATCATGTCTTTAAAGCACTCAAGATGCTGTACTATCCCAAATATCGGAATATACTCAAAACTACAAACTTTAACACTGAAACAAGTTTGTCGATTATTACTCACCGGACTCGGCGTCTGCTTGTTCCGCACGCCATTCAGGCTACCATAGCCGGGAACTGATGAGCCACCGCCAACATGTTGATGATTGTGTCCCGGCACCGTGTTCTGCAAATCCGCAAGCAAAGCATCTAAAAGTAGAAATCAACAAAAATAACGGCATGAATTCCCAAGCAATTGGTTAAGTATATCAGCAACTATAGAAAAAGAAAAGGAAAACACTCTTATCTTCATTATCGCCGAACTGATACGAACATGACTAAGGAGCGGAACGGCAATGCGTCACTTAAAACTTCTTCCCATTCTATTCTAAAAGTTTACCTAGAAAATCCTGACAATTTTCCTGTACACTTTCGTACGTCAACACTTCCGCTCCAGACATTGCTACGCGATTACGATCTGAAATCCGGAGCAGATCAGGACAAACACGGAAAATGAAACCACTGGCAGCACGCGTCTAGAAATGAAACCGATGCGAATGTCGTTTGCAAAAAGACTAAATTAGGGCCCGCGCGCTCACTCTCTCGATTTCCAGCAATCGGTTATTACAAGTGCTTCTCCAGCAGGCGGGAAGGAAACGTAAGTGTACGTATTTATATGATTTAAGGGTAAACAGACATAACTCCTTCGTGTGCGCGCGCGTCCGACCCAAGCGTCGTCACGAACGGTGGGTGTTCTCGGCGAAAAGTGGCGAATATAGAGCTCTACATGAGATGAAGATCATAATTCCCTGCAGACGACGACCGGACGAAAGCCGTCAGTGATGACACCGCGACCGCGTGCACAATTGATGACGAATGTAGACAAATCGACGGTTGCTCAACTAACGAAGGCACACTGTTGTGACGTGTGCGCGCGCACTTTAGTCCGGAGAGTGCGGTGTTCTAAATTGACTGCGGTTGAACGTTGGACGTTGGAAAGGAATCGTCACGATAGGAGGAATTCCTCCAGTGCGCAGATAATACCCGACCAGAGACGAGTACTAAAACCGTTCTTGAAATGAAACATACCTTTTAGTTGAAGCTTGGGAACGAGTTATAAAGGGTGTATTCGATAAAAATGGCACACAGAGAATCTTCTGTAACTTTTGAATCGTATGAGTAAAAAAACCTAGAAATTTGAGTAGATCTTATCCATAAATAATACAATCTGCCAAGTTTCATAGTTATACATTCAGTAGTTCTAGTCATGTCGTCGAAACAAGAAATTGTCTGTGAGAAAATTTTTGTGCACTCACAATCAAAATCCGGTCGCCCCTGGATTAACCGGTGGATTGCTAAAAGGCTTGGGATTGCAAATACAACTGTGTCTCGTGTAATAAGAACCTTCAAGGAGCGTCTGAGTGTCCAAAGGAAGGAAGGGAGTGGTCGTAAAAGTGGTCCAATGGACAGTAAAATGGCCAAGAAAGTCCTACAACAATTCAAGAACCGTCCAAACATGTCAATTCGAGATGTCGCTAAAAAGTCTAAGGTGTCAGTCGGTTTTGTGCAGAAAACCATGAAGCGTGCTGGGTTACATGTTTACAAAGTGCAAAAAGCCCCAAACCGGAATGATAAACATCACTGCGAAAACCCGCGCCCGAAAATCTTTACACGAAGCTGCTCACCAAATCCGGTTGCATCGTGATGTATGACGGAAACATACGTCAAGGCCGACTTCCGTCAACTTCCTGGGCAAGAATATTTCGTTGCCAAGTCGAAGTTCGATGTTTCGGAGGATGTTCGAAAGAAGAAACTATCGGGAAATTTGCAAAGAAGTTTCTAATCTGGCAGGCGATTTTGCGGATGTGGTGAAATAAGTGCTCCCTTCATCACTTCCGGAACAATAAACGATGCGATTTACACGGAAGAGTGCCTTAAGAAGCGTCTCTTGCCATTCATTAAGAAGCTACAAAGGATCAACTCTGTTTTGGCCTGATCTAGCATCCTGCCACTACGCTCGAAACGTATTGGAGTGGTACCGAGCCAACGGAGTCAATTTTGCCAAAGGATATGAACCAACCAAATTCACCGGAACTTCGTCCAATTGAAAAATTCTGGGCAATTATGAAAACGGAATCTTCGCAAACATCCCAAAACTATAAAAACAGAGCTAGAATCAGTGCTGTAAAATGTCATTCCGTGCAATTGGATAAATTTACCAATAACTTTGTTCAACAGCTGAATTCATGAATATGGTGTATGATAAAATTAAAGCTCTTGACAAATTCTACAAGTTTGTCTAACAGTGCCCTAACTGGTATATAGAAAGTGTTATATTCACTGTTATATTCAAATGATATTCATTGATGAATATCATTTGAATATTCAGATATTGCGCTCTCACGTCTTAGGGTTAACAGTTAGAACAATACATTCAGTGAATCAAATTTATGAAACTAATCGAGTAGCACATTTTTCACGTTAGCGAATTAACTGAGAAAAAAACCTTTTGCATCTCTTAGTCAAGGCGCCCACTGATGTGGCGGAGGTGTGACATCTGCTAGCATTCCAAAGATCTTGTCGACGTTCGCCTAACGCCACAAAACTTTGACTCGATATATTGACATTTCAACAAAGATTTTGGCATTAGGGTCTAGCTGACAAACGTAAACAATGGCTTCTTCTGTAAATTTCTCTTGGCACAAAGGCTACCCATGTAAGCCTCCAATTCCATCGGATAGGAGAACACTTTCTCTTCGAAATGATCGTTTTCGATTGATTAGGCGAGTTGTACATGACGAGAAATTCGCGGAAAACGCCATTGTTTACGTTTGGCAGTTGGGCTCTAATGAAAAATGTTTGTCGATTTTATTTGATGCCATACCTTCGCCACATCAGTGGGCGCCTCGAAAAACTAAGGTTGCATAAGCTCGACTAGGGCTCATCAGATTTGTCGCACCCCAGATTGTACTATGTATATATATTAGGAAGGTTTGGTTTGCTCCAAAAGAATAATTACCCAGCGCTGAAAACGTCATCCTTATATTTTCTTGATAATTGGGTATCTGTTCGCCTAGCAGAAGTAATGAAATAATTAATAAAATTTTAATTGCTTCAGATTGGTGATCCGGCCGGTATAATTATTTTATTGCATTATATCAAATAATAATCAAAATTAATAAATGCTCTTAATTCCAGAAGGTTACATATCTATATGTCATGATTAAATACGTAATAATATAATATTATGGTTTTATATACAATTGAATGCTTCTATTGATATTTATACCTCAATAAATAACAAGATGACCTTCACATTCCAGAGATACAGTCATCTATCAGTGATACAAAGTGGTACGAAGCCGCATATTATTATTACTGCCTTAATATTATTATTTCAGCAGGTAAATTAATTTAGTTTAACATGGTTATCATAGGCTCGTGAACTCCAACTATTACATAATTTAACTAAATATCCTTATATAATTTTTTGCTCTACTATATATTCATATATATAACATTATTATTACATTACATCTATATTTATATAAATATAATAAATACTGGGTTGGGAGGGAGCACCAGGGTATCATTCAAGCTGAAACTGACGATGGTTTGATTGACTGCCTGAGTCTAGGAGGGAACAAACAGTATCATTTCTTATCCTACCGATTCAATTATGCTGCCGTGAATTCTACTCCAACAGTTTCAGGGAGAGTGACGCGCCCTTCTTAACAAGCCATCCTGTAGAAAGCTTAAGTATTGCGAATTGGGGTACTATTCAATTTGTTGGATCGTATCACTGGAAGGAGATTCCTAATTTCCCGTGGATTTCGCGTGGGTGTCTGCTTACGGGTCCACCCCTCCGTTTTTGGCCCTTCATATAGCGATATTGTGAATTCAGATTGGTGGCTCAATTTGATCTTGCTATTAAGTGGAGCTGCATCCAAGCCAAGGGCATGAAGGGATGGTGGCTACCATACATACATACATACAAT
>JASCZW010009391.1:0-42830 GCA_034211315.2 Aedes japonicus | reverse complement strand
AGTTCCGTATAGGGCCTATCCTGCATGGGGTAGTATGACAAAGGGTTATGTGCCTGATCGGATACTATACCGTTCGAATGCCCTCCGCTCGTTTACAAACTTGTATCTTTCAATTTCAAAACCTGCGGTTGCCCTATACGGAACCATCAATTCACTTTCTCTTCACGTCTATTCGTTCTAGCAATAAAATTACTGTCCACTCCTAGCGCTTCGCATGGAGATGAGAAATTATCTGCTTCTGCAAAAACTTTATCAAGGTATTTCAGTTTTATGTTTCTGAAAATGATCAAGTGAAGTGTTAGTTTCAATACTTCTAATTTGCTATTTGTTAAGCCCTGTTTCACTTCAAATAAATTCAGAGATCGAAATTTTCGCCTACTTGAGAAAAGAAACGTCCTTTTTCACTTGCTTGGAGAAACAAATGAGAATGTGAGAAGCGAGAGACTATTAAACGGTCACAGCAGTTTTATGAGCAAAGCAATCTGATAAATGGTTCCATTTTCAGTGCATCCTAGATGCCGATAATTCTTTTAATCGCTTTTGACATCTGAAAATGCACCCTTCTTCATGCATGTTTTATTCTGACATTAGAATTCTATGATGATGGTCCATGACGGTACCAGTGTGCACCGACTTGGCCTTATTTTCGGTTCTTGCTCGTCGTATATCTTAGCATGTTTTCAGTGAAAAATGTGACATGAGAAAATATGTTCGTTGAATTTTGAGAGAGATATTTTCGCATATGCAAGAGAGAGGATAATTAATTATCGGCGAAAAAGGAGAGATGAAAATGTGAACGGTTCGCTACTCATCGACAATCTGCTTGAGAGAGAAAGCATGGTTTTCACCCAGCTGAGCGAAAATTTCGATCTCTGTATAAATTACATGTACCCAAAAATGCTTCTATTTTTGTTGCCATTAAAAGAAAAACTTTTGTTCACTTGCAGTTCTAATGAAACGATAACCGAATAATAAGGGGCTGCCGACACTATTTACAGAAGTCGCACTTATAAAAATACACTTTCTAGAATGTAGAAGGAGATGTCGAAGAAGGAGGAAATCAAACAGATGTTTGTGAAAGTTGAGCGAAAGGGCATGTATTCAGTGGTACCTCGAACTACGGACGTCAACCTTTGCCTAACATCCCACTGCGGGGTAGGTCGAAGCACGGACAAGTCCGCCACCTCAACAGGCAAAAAATTGACGCATTGAAAGACGCTCATGTACCACTGTGGCTTGTATAGTTATCCTAGCGATCTATTGTGTGCAATCTGTTTACTAATGCGCACATGGAAGAGGATCTCTATCCTTTTTTGGGTTTGCAACGACTGAAATCACTCAAGTTCTAGAAGTTATTGATAATTCTATCGATTGTAAAAGACAAAGGTTCGCGGAGTAAAAGAATGTTGAAAATACTCATAAAAGAGTGAACTCAGCTTAGATTGCCTAGAATAGGTAAATACCCTTATTTGAATTGATAACCTGAACAACAAAGTGACATAAGAAAAAAACAGGGAAATGATCGAAAATCGTTTCCATCTTTCCATCTCTCTCACATCGCCGCAATTTTAGCTCCAAATCTATATAAACAAACATTGCGACAATAGATTCGCAGTCCTTGACATCAAAACCGTTAAAATGTATACCTCAGATGTAAATCACTTCACCAATGGATCCCCGTTTTTGTCATCCCATTGGCATACATATTCAAAATAATCCCACCACAAAATCCCCTTTTGGAAATAAATTGTCAATTTCAAGATGTCAGCAAGTCACCCTCGAGTTCATTTTTTTGATTTTTTTCCATGGCTGTATCACGCTAATGATCCTCCAAGATAGGGCTGACGATGATGCCTGACAGCGATTGGAGATAAATGATGTTGTGGAATATGTTTTGTTCATTATTTTATTACGACCCTCATTGCGGCAAGCGCCCACACGGACGAATCCGTTGCTCTTTTTGCCCTGTCAACTTGAGCATCAGCCCGAGCGCGGGATAAACTGATTTGAATGGAGAAATTATGCAAATCTCAGACTGGTTGAAATTGAATGTGAAATTAGATGGCAATCGGTGTGTGCAGAAGGAACATACGGAATGCAAATTTCCCTACTAGACTTGCAAAAGAACATCATCAGTTAAACTGATTCGAAGGGGTACTACTTTTCAGTTGAAATGCGACCAGTTCGATCCGACCGAAATATGACGTCTTTAACATTTCCTCCAACAGGACAACAGATGGATCAACAACATGTGTTGTTTGGTTGTCCGGCAAAAGCAATTTTCGATATCCACCGTAGGTACTATTGTTCCTCCGAGGCACGTGACATGCCACACTTTCCAGTCTCCGACTCTTCGTTTCAAAAGTCGCCACTGAATGGAAATTTAAATTAATTGGCACACTTATTCCAATGAACTTGGCGAACAATGAAACTTTTATTGGCGCTGCGTACGAAAACTTCTTTTCAATTGAAGAACCTTTCAAAACTGCGAATTAAAGAAAGCCAACCATCTGTTCCTGGTCGAGGTCTTTTCCCTGCCCGACGTTCATTTGTTTATGTTCTTACACTACATGCATAACGAGCAGAAAACACAAACATCATTTTAACGGTTTCACTTTCTCAGGGCTTTCATAACCACTTCATTAATTATCTCTAAGTAGCAGAACCATCTTTCATCCCATCCTAGAAGAAGAGATACGCCGTGCGGTAACGTCTGACAGGCAATAAAATTTGACAGATCATAAGCGTTTCTATTTCGTGTTCATTAAACGATAATGATTTTTCCCCCTTCGTTGGCCGCTTGGTTCCTATTCCAAATTAAGAGAAAGGTCTCGGTTCTGGTCCCAGGCCAGTCTACTCATACTCATCGGCAACTCTTTCGGGCCGCTCGAAGCGAAACTATGTAAAACTACACACATTTTAATGTTCCCAGATTCACACTACGGCGCACTTAATTTATTGCTTTTTGACACTTTATCCGTCACTTTGTTCGCGAACATCTTTTTGACGCAGGCCGCCGCCGCCGAGCGACTGCTGCGCACACAATCTTCGACGTTGGCTGCTCCGGATTCGGTTCGGTGGACTTTGGGTGTGGAAACAAATAAAACATCAGCGCTTCCCCCTTTTATCGAATGCGTTCAGGATCTCACCCTTTTCGAGTTTTGTTTGGCAGGCTGACGGATTGTGTCACCGATGCGAGAAAATCGAAGCCGAGAACGAGCAAGCACTTTATGGGCCAGGGCGGTGTTGTGTGTTTACGGTTTTGAAATTCATTCGTTTTCCGTTTTATGGCTTATGCAACTTTGCAAAAGTTACTTCCTGTATGAGAGATTTTTTTCAATTCGATACGAAACGAAATGAAATATACATTTTCAAAATCCGCGAGATTTGTGAAACAAATATTTCGAGATAGAGGCAATATAGGAGCGAAACAAACCTGCTTTTTGCCACCTTATAAAAGGGAGCTGGAAAAGAGGTGTTCGATGAAGTCTGATTCGTCGATGTAGGGCCATCAGGCCTAACAACATTAGAATCGAAAGCAATTAGGTCGAAGTTAGGTCGAATCAAGGAAAGTAGAAGATTGAACTTACGAGAGATTATCCCTTCTTTCAAACATGAGCAGTTTTTTCTAATCGCCAAACTTTCAACATGGCCACATGTCATGCGGAAGATTTAATCAATTAAAGCCTGTCCACGTTAAATTTCGGACACCAAAATAATAGCTGCAAACAAAATTTACACATAATTCAACTAAACTGATTGTTGATTCCACAATTATAGCGTTTTATTTATATGAGAAACAGTTGATCAAGATGGTAATCCTTCTTTCTGTAAAATTCTCGAATTTTCTGAGATACACCCGCTCTCAGGCTCCGTACGGTATCCTTAGACACGCCCACCGTGACTATTCTCAATCTTCTCTTGAAATCCATTTGCCTTCTTCTTAGTTTCGAAGAGTTTCCGCGTAACTAGCGCCCAGTACTTCTCTATTGGGCGAAGTTCTGGATAGTTTGGTGGATTGGCTGGTTTTTGACACGTATTTGACCTCTTGTACCTTATGCCATTCCAGGACGAATTTCGCATAGTGACAAGAAGCTAAATTAGGCCAAATCAGAGCTGGATAGTCGTGGCTTCTGATATACGGTAGCAGTGGTTTGCAGACGTTCCTACTCGTACACATCCTTATTGATAGTGCCGGCAGAGACGAAACTTTTAGATTTTCGACCACCACTGCATATGGCCAGCCAAATAAAATACTTCTTCGGGAATTTGGACACCTTCTTTATCTGAAAATGCTCGGCAACTGCGTTTCTTTGCATTGCGGTACATAAAGCCAGACCCAGAAGCTGTTTAAAGTCTACGAGTATGTATGTGTTGTCGTCCATTATGATACAAGAAAATGTTTGCAAAAAATCGGTGTAAAGCTCCTTAGCACGACTTTTGCAGTGAAATTTTGCTTGTCATCACGGTTGGGCACTTTTTTATTCTGTACGCCTCCAGTCCTTGCCTCTGCTGCAATTTCTGGGGCATATTCGGATTTTTTCAATAATGGCTACCACCTTCTTGTCCATTTGGCGGGAGCATACTTTTCAATTTGTTCCACTTCCAACCTTCCAACCCACACTGACCAGCGGGTCAGATGATTTAAATGATTTTTTTAGTATCTTGGCGAGATCGCGTACCGACAAATTCGGATTTTGCTGCAGTTCATACAAAATGTGTATGCGCACTTCCACTTCATTCGACGCCATTTGACTGAATGTAACAAGAATGTAAACAAAATTTAACGTGTACAGCCTTTATTTCTTGAAATCGGCTTGACAACCTGCTACGAGAACAAAACAGAAGCGCTGGGAACACTGCCTTAGCTCATAAATGATATTTCCAACCGAGTGCTACTCGCGCTTCCAAGAACTATATATCTACTGCCCAGCATAGATTCTACCCGAAGATATCCGTGACGACAAATCTCTTGCAATTCACCTCCTTGTGTATTCGATCGATGGACCCTGGCATGCAAGAAGATACTATATACACTGAATACAAATACAAATACAAATTTCAAAGCTGAATTCGACCGAGTGAACCACGATCTTCTGCTTCGAAAACTCGAAAAACTCGGAGTATCCAGAGCTTTTGTAGGGCGATCTATGAGAGTTAGGATAAGCTCATCGCTTTCAGCTGTGTTTACTACATCATCTGGTGTTCCCTGGGCCCCTGCTGTTTCGCTGTTTATTAATTTTTCCATTTGGAACTCGTTTTTTCTACGCCGATGATTTGAAGATCTTCAAAGTTATCACGTGTAACGAGGACTGTGCCTACCTGCAGAAACAGTTGGAATTATTGGCGGATTGGAGTAAACTGGAGTTGTAACGAAGTGCAACACTATTTCGTTTACTAGAAAACGTCAGCCGATCATTTTTTACAACCACCTTAATGGCTGGAAAAGGTTAGACACCTTGGTGTGATTTTGGACTCCCAGTTTAACTTCCGAATTCATATTGACGATGTGATTTCGAAAGCGAACAGACAGCTCGGTTTCACATTGAAGCTTACCGATGGTTTCACTGATCCTCTGTGTTTGAAATCACTGTACTGTGCTCTGGTGCGCTCGATTCTGAAATCTGTTGTATTAGTTTGGTGTCCGTTCAACATTATGTGGGTTGACCGTACGAAATCGATCTAAAGAAGTATTTATTATTCGAATAATTCGATACCATTATAACCATACACCAACGCAGTCCTACGAGAACTTCGCAGTTATATCCCTGATATAACCCACCTTTAATTTGTTTTTTTTTTATCTTCTTAACCTGTTTTTGTAACTTATAATCTATGTATATTGTAGTTATTTTGCTCTTCCTCTATTGTTGTATTCATGTCAATGTTTGATTTGTATTTTATGTTATATATATTTAAGAATATGACAGGGTTTTTATGCCAAATTGATCCTCTCCCGACTCAAATTTTCTTTTCCCTGGCCATCTTCATTAAGACAAAAGTGTCAGATAAAGATGAATAATAAATAAATAAATAAATAAATAAATAAATAAATAAATAAACTAGCGGGGAGACAACTTAATCTTGCATTAATTTTTATGCCAATACTATGAGTATTAGTGAAAATAATAAAATTATAATATCATTATACGGTATTATGATATCATAAACTGTCAATACAATGCTATAATTTTATTAACAGTGTATAGTTATCGCGCATGGTTTGCGTTTTTTTAAATTTGTTGACGTACGGCGGAGTTGTCACCTGGTGGCAAGTCAATGTCGTTCAGCTTAGGTTCGGCACATCGAGCAGTTTACTTGTATTGGAAGCAAAAATATTGTAAACATTGCTGAGCACGTGGGTGATGACGTCAAACTACCATAACATTCCATACTTTTCCATGTTAAAAGGTAAACATTGAGACGAAACACAAACACCTCTATACATTTCCACATCTCACGAATACCAATAAGCCAGATGACCCGGACCTGGATATAGGCGACATTGGTGGCAAGTGTCATGGAGTGCTCGCGTGTTTTCGTTCTCTGCGACAAACAATTTATGTTCTAACTGATATTGTGAATTTTCACATATTAATTTTATTACACGCAGCCTCAAGCCAGGGCTTAAGATCAATACTATGAGCATAAAATTGAAGATAAAGCATCATCGAGTGGAACTAGAAGGAGATGAGAACACATGCCCCGTAACGTAAACGCAGTCTCAAAACGTAGGTACATATTTTTTGAGCAAACATGTATCTAAGTTGAATGTACGAAAAAACCATATTGCAACATCACTAATAGGTACTGTAGTGCTCAACGCAACGTCGTGAATTGTGCAGTTTCATCACGAAGAAGAATATTGGCAAACAATCCAGTCAATGTGCTTGTTTACGCTACAAAGTTCTACTGATAATCAGTCAGAAGTGGCAAATTACAAATATAGTTGTGATCTAATCAATCGTCAAAGAAGGATGGTGGTTTAAATCAGCTATTGTTTGTTGGTCTGATGCGGATCAAAGCGAGGACGGCTGCTGCCGGTAGATGATGTTAGCAGCAGCCACCCGTGATATGTGTAGTTAAAAGAGAGTGTTTCAATTAAAATCGTTTTAAAGTTGTATTCAGTTTTTCCTCTTTTGCAAATTTACTGTTTACACACTTAAATTCGATTTTGCTAAAAAAAATTGACGAAATATTTCGGTAAACATAACATATTACCGATTTATCGGTAAACATTTATAATTTTACCGTAATTTTGTAACACTTTACCGAACGATCTGTTATGTTGTGTTTTATTTACAGTATTCGGTAGAAAAAAAAATACAATTTATACGGTAAAAACAAACAATCACTGAATACGGTAAGCACATTACCGAACAAAACGTAAGACGAACTCTGAATAACCGAAGCCCGGTAAAGTAATATTATATGTCAAACTGTTGGCCATTTTCTGTGAATTTTCGTGGTTCCAGTGATTGGTTGTGTTGCAGAAGGTGATTTGGAAAAGTTTTATTAAAAAGTTTTCATCTCGTGGCCGAAACCCGAAATCAACGATGATGGAGGAAGTATACCAGCAGCTGGAGATGCCGGATCTCATCAAGGTTTTCCATAAGAATTCATCTAACGTTTCATTCCCCTAATTGTTTACAGGTTTTTCCCGGTGTTCGTATGTTTTTACTGCCGGGAATATGTTTCTGGATTGCATCGATATTATTATTAATTTTAATATTAATCGTAATTTGAATGTTAGTTCAAATATCCGAACATGTATAAATAAGATAGTAAACCAATAAAAACGAATACAGAATTGTTTAATGAAACCATAGCATCCAAATATGCTGGTGTTTAACAAACAAACAAAAAATACCGAAACGTTTCCGTACCAGACTACAAAAAATACCGAACTGTGCGGTAGTTTTTGACAGCTCATCAAATCTCCCGTTACCGAACTGTACGGTATTTTTTGACATTTCATCGAAAAATTCGAGTACCGAACGTGCGGTAAGTGATTTGATTACCGAACAAATTACCGAACGTTCAGCTGTTGAAAGTTCGGTAAAAAATTACCGAATACTGTGAAATTTTCTAAGTGTGTAATAATGCTTGCCTAAGATTTTCAAATATATTTCAGTGCAGTTGAAAACCGAATATAGCAGTCGCGCCAATCGATTTTACCTGTTCTATGAACTCAAACAGTGGCGCATCTAGAGCGCTGTATAGCGCATCAGACGCGCCATACAGCGCACTAGATGCGCCATTGTTTGGACTTATGGAACTCAGTAGTAACATCGATTGGCGCGACTGCACATATTTCGGTTTTCAACTGCACCAGGAATATATTTCGATGAACATTGCTAGTGATCAATGCAGTGCCAACATTTGATTAGGACCAATCTGCTTTTGTAAACAAACACTTTGCCTGCTAATTTCTTGAAAGTTGAATACAATTCCTTCAAACTGGCCATTGTTTACAAAACCAGGTTGCTGTACCTTTTTTTGAAAGGGTCCTATGTCACTTTCTAAACAAAGCGGGGAAGTAAGATTCAATCTTTAAATTCTTGAAACCCTTAGCAGTTTCACGCAAAATAGGGCCACCATTATGTTAGGAAAATGTTATTCCTTGTGTTGGTGACCCTAGTATGTGTAAAGTACAACAGGTTTCGAGGATTTAACATTTCAATCTTACATTCCCTCTTTGTTTACAAAGTGACATAGGACCGTTTCAAAAAAAGGTACAGATTGCCCGAATGATTTCACGTAGTTTCCTTTTTTCGTTGTCTTGCTTTTTCGTTTGATGCATCATGTAGGATTTCGTGGATTTCGTCTGGCCGCGATCAATGAATCTTTTAGATCTTTCACTTGACAACCTGTACCGAGGCGGTGCGAGCATCCATAGCAGTGTGGACTTCTTGATACGTTTTACCGTTCCGTCGAAGTTTCTGATTTTGAAGCAATGCTTGTCGCCAACAGTACTATTTTTCAAGCGGTTTCGTGCTGCTTGTTGTTAAAAAAAAATCAGGTCTCCGTGGTCTCCGTTTGCTTTGTTTTAATTTTTCTCAACACGGACAATCTGTCAAACTATCATGTGCACTCCAAAACGAATTTACTCTAAATCACATTATTGTCAAGATTAATATTTTAATCTTGAATTAGTGGTATTATAATACGATTTAATGCCAAAATTTAAGATGTCTCCCCCCTAGTAAATAAACAAATAATATTCTCATCATTTCCTTCCTGTTCTCATCGGAGACGATGTTTGGCAGCACACCACTTTGTGAAATGGTCACACCGGAGAAAAGTTTGTTCAGCTCCTCGTCGTTGCGGATGGCCAGCTGGAGGTGACGTGGGATAATTCTGGTCTTCTTGTGTTTTCAGGGACGGCGTATTCTACCAACGTGCTCCGCGAACAAGTCTGTCGCATATGGATGCCCAGCGAGAACTTATGGTTGGTCGGACGTCCCCATATCTTTTATAATCGCTGGCACGGTTACTCTGGCAGTATGAACCAATCAAAGCGTGGCGCAAATATGATGTCATTTTCGATCAATAGCTTTGTGCGTTCAGACATTTTTCTTTTTAGTACTTTTTGCTTAGTTTAAACAAATGTAATGAATTAAGTTAGCAACAGGGATTCTTTGATATTCTACCTTTTGAATGAAATACTTATTTTAAAACTTCTATGGGCAATAGAGGAGATATTATCGTTCCAAATCTCCAAACCTGAGCTTTCGATTTTAGAAATTTTAGAACGGCACCCCTATACAGGAATAGAAAAGAGAGACGTAAGTCCTACGTCAAAATACAACACAAGCATGTTAAACTCTTATTTTAGACATTTCAAAAAACAATTGAGACTTTAAATCATCTACATGCTCTTAAGTTAAATTGTCCTGGAATGTAAAGATGACTGCAAAACGTGCTGAAATTAATAATTAAATGAGAATGAAAAATACACAATATAATTTAGAGGTACATGATCTTCAGTCGTACCCCCTCACTTTGAAATTGTCAAATTGACAACTTTGCCCATGCTACGTCAACCAGCGTCCCCACGTTTCAGCTGGCAATCCTCTGTGATCGCATGACTCGCAGAGGCGTGAGATAGGAACTTTTGAGTACCGGAAGTTGCACCCTTGTTCCAGGTCGTCCACTAATCATTTGAAGTCCACCAAAGATATAAATCTAATACACAAAACTAAGCTAAAAAAAGAAGTGGGACACAAAAAGATAAAATGGAAAGAGCTAACCCAGATTTCAAGAACATTCCATTGCAGTGATTATAACATCAAGCAACCAAAGCAGGTCTGTGTGTCCTTACAGATTGCATCCTGTTCTTAGGAAGTTCGCTTCAAGACCATGAACCAAACATCTCCGAGTGACGCAGTTGAACACGAGCTCCTCCTGCCGCAAGGCTGTATGTCCGGAATTTCGTCTTCAGTGGGAACTCTTCGTTTTCACTAGTCATTAATTTTCAATATCAAATTTTCTCAGAAAAAATCAAGCAGCGAAGCACAAACGTGTCAGTCCCGGACCGCGACCTACTTTGATCTCCTGAGATGAATTAAAAATCTATATATACATATAAAAATGGATTTCTGTCTGTCTGTCTGAACCTAATAGGCTCGAAAACTACTGAACCGGTCAGCGTGAAATTTTGTATGGAGAAGGTTTTGGGGCCGGGAAAGGTTCTAATGATGGTTTGAGACCCCTCCCTTCTCTGGAAAGGGGGGCTCCCATACAAATGAAGCACAAATTTCTGTATAACTCGAGAACTGATCGAGCAAAGGAGCCCAAATTAAGCATGCGGAAGTTTTTGGAGGCAATAAATGTTTATATGGTAGTCAGAGACCCCTCCCCTCTCTAAAAAGGGAGGCTCCCATACAAATGAAACAGAATTTTCTGCATATCTCAAGAACTAATCAAGCAAATGGAACCAAATTTACATGTGGGGTTTTCTGGAGACAATTTTTTTTCTATGGTGGTTTGAGACCCCTCCCCTCTCCTAGAAGGAGTGCTGTCATACAAATGAAACTAAAATTTCTCCATAACTCTAGATCTAATAAAGCAAATGGAACCAAATTTGGCATGCGGGGTTTTAATAGGCAATGATTGTTTCTACGATAGTATGAGACCCCTCCTCTCTCTTGGGAGGGGGGTGTCATATAAATGAAACAAAAGTTTCTATATATCTCGAGAACTAATCAAATGGAACCAAATTTGGCATGTAGAGATTTTTGAAGGCAAGAAATATTTCTAAGGTGACTCTTCACCCCTCCGCCCTCTGTAAGAGGGGGCTCTCATACAAATGAAACACACATTTGTGCATAACTCGAGAACTAATCAAGCATATGGAACCAAATTTGACATCTGAAGGTTTTTGGAGGAGCGAAATGTATCTATAGAGGTTTGAGACTCCTCCGCCATCTGGAATGGGCCAAAGGGAGGGGGGGGGGGGGGCTTCCGTACAAATGAAACACAAATTTCTGAATAACTCGAGAACTTATCAAGTTAATGGAACCAAACTTGGCGTGTGGAGTTTTTCGAAGGCAAGAAATGTTTCTATTGTGGTTTGAGACTCCTCCGCTGACTGAAGGAGGGGTCTCTAATATATATGAAACACGAATTTTTGCATAACTCAAGAACAAATCAAGCAAATAGAACCAAATTTGGCAAATGGAGGTTTTTGAAGGAAACAAATGTTTCTAAGGTGGTTTGAAACGCCTCCGCCGTCTGAAAGGAGAGACTTCCATAAAAATGAAACATAACTTTTAGCATAACTCGAGAGCCAATGAAGCAAATGAAACCAAATTTGGCATGTTGAGGTTTTGGGAGGCAAGAAATATTTCTATGGAAGTTATTAACCCCTCCCCATTTTGAAAGGGGGGGGCTCCCATACAAATAAAAAGCAAATTTCTGCATAACTGGAGAACTAATCAAGTAAATCAAACCACTTTTAGCATATGGAGGTTTTTGAAGGCTAGCTTTCTATATGCATAAAATGAATTTCTGTCTGTCTGTTTCTTTGTCAGACCCTTATAGACTCGGAAAGTTCTAAACCGACCAACGTGAAAATTTATATGAAGGGGTTTTTTGGGCTGGAGAAGGTTCTTATGATTGTTTGAGACCCCTACTCTCTCAGGATGGGAGGCTCTCATACAAATGAGACACAAATTACTTCATAACTCGAGAACTAAACAAGCAAATCGAATCAAATTTGGCATGTGGGGGGTTTTGAAGGTAAATAAAAACCATAGAGATGCCAGTTATATTAAATTTCCCTTCATTTAGTTGCAAGCGTAGCAGCGCACGCACCGGACGCAGCTATTATATGTATAACAATGAATTTCTGTTTGTCTGAACCTTATAGAATCGAAAACTACTGAACCGATCGGCGTGAAATTTTGCGTGGAGGGGTTTTTGGGGTCGTAGAAGGTTCTTATGATAGTCTGGAACCCCTCCCATATCTGGAAGGGGGGGGGCTCCTATACAAATGAAACACACATTTCTGCATAACTCGAGAACTAATCAAGCAAAGGAAACCAAATTTAGCATGTGGGAGTTTTTGGAGACAAGATATGTTTCTATGGTTTCTTGAGACCCCGCCACCCTCTGGAAAGGGGGGCTCCCATACAAATGAAACACAAATTTCAACCAAACATGAGAACTATCCCTTCTGCCATGGAAATTTGTATGCAGGGGTTCATGGTTTGGAAAAGTATCCTATCATAGTTCGAGACCCCTCCCGCCTCTAGAAAAGGGGGCTCCCATGCAAATGAAAAACAAATTTCTGCATAACTCGAGAACTAATCATGCAAATGGAACCAAATTTGGTATAGGCGAGTTTTTGAAGGCAAGAAATGTTTTTATTGTAGTTTGAAGCCTCTCTGAAAAGCGGGAGTCCCCATACAAATGAAACACAAATTTCAAACAAACATGAGAACTATGCTTACTGCTATGCAAATTTGTATGCAGTATGGTCGGAAAATTTATATGCAGTATGTCCGGATTTTTTATGCTGGGATTTTTGGAGTCGGTGGAGCTCCTTATGATGATTCGAGACTCCTCCCTCATCTAGAAGGGGGTGCTCCCACACCAATGAAACACAAATTGCCACATCACTCGAAAACTAATCAAGCAAGTGGAACCAACTTTGGCATGTGGGGATTTTTGGCCAGGTTTTTTCTAAGGTGGTTTGAGACCTCATCTCTCTGGGGGGAGGGGGGGGAGGTTTGGGCTCTCAAACAAACGAAACAGAAATTGTAACCAAACATGAGAATTATCCATGCAACTTAAACTCAAAATGTGTATTTCTAGTGTAAGAAGCATGTACTGATAGAAGAATGGGGGATGCTTGAGTTACTCTCAGTGCTACATTATGCACAAGAAGTTGATCAAAGGTTATGCAAGGGAAAATTACATTCAAACTGACAGGATACGGCTTTGCTTGATGATACATTTTTTTTGTCAATGAAATGCTTCTACGCAGAAAGAAAGACCTATAGAAACTACCGATCCAAAAGTTTAATTAAAAACATTAATCTTTGTTTTTTTCAGTAATGACATTAGTAAACGAAAATATTTTAACCAGATGCATTCACAAAAACAACATAAATGAGCAGGTTCTATTAAATTTTCATTCATTTTGTTGCATGCGTAGCAAGGCTCGCACCGGATTCAGCTAGTAAATGAATAAATAAATAAATTACCCAATCCCCGATTTGAATATGGAGCAGAGGTTCAATAAAGTAACAATATTGAAACATAAGCCCAATGTTGTACTCTATTCCCTGAAAGATTGAATAGGATCGGATTCCAACAAAATGTTGGCGACCATTTGTGTGTGTTTCATTTTTTTCAAATACTTTGATTATTACCAGCAAAAAAACGAATACCTTCAAACATAACGTTCAATATTGCGTGCCCATAAATGCGGACCTCTAAATTTTCCGAAGGGAGTTGAGACGACCTAGATAAACCTCAAATAAACCAAACAAGTCCTTTATGAATTCTCGTCGCCATAACAGTTATTTTATCCGATCTAACCAAACGTTTCCACCCCTTTATCTACCATACACCTAGTTAGTAATTTTCCTCTCGTTTGAATTCCCACAGAATTGCGCACCCATTCGCATTCATGTCCGAGTTGCAATTGCAAACGATTTCGAACTACCGAACCGAACACATTAATCAACCTTCATTTGAATACATGATTGTCGATAGCCTTTGCTGCTCTGTGATTTCCATCATTCGGGAAGGCTCGAATCATTGACACTCCACTTCATCGGACTTCTCATCGAAAGCTGTAATATCGGAGAGGGGTCCAATTTTCTCCATCGTTCCACTGCGAGCGCTATTATTCCGGTCCAAACGAACTGGACTTCATTATCTGCTGCCCCTTTGCGTTGATTGAGGATGGGTGTGGATGATCATCCAGTCGGCAGTGGCGGTCAATTCAGGTGGAAATATACGGGCTGACGTGTTCCTGCAGTCAACCGATACTTGCAGACGATTACTGGGAAAACACTGACTGAATGGTGTGACATTTCACTTATTTTCCGCCCCGTGTAGCAAGTCACAATGGACGTCACAGAAAACCGAACAATGACGCATCATTAGCGGTGTCGCGTCACTGGATGTATGACTTTGATGTGACACGTGCCACGTGTCAATTTGTCTAGCGGCACGACGCGTCGGTGGTGTGAAGTTTTAAATTCAACCCATTTTTCTGTCAATGGATAGCAGATTAGCTGGCAAAATACAACACCAATTGAATTGCCTTCAAAGCAAATCCCTTTGATGTTGACGGGAATGCTCGAGTTGGAAAAATAAACACAATTCCCAACGCCGTTTGACACCATCAGCTGCATCGGTCGATTTTCATCAATTAATCAGTGAATCGAACCGTGGTAAAACAATTATTTACATATTCTCAAGTCGCTCGGATCCCACCCGAAGAAGTGACAACTGACCGTAAAATGTGGTGGAAGAAGTTTTCAGCTGTAATTAAAAGTTCTTAATTAATATTTTGCTTCCTTCATCCACTTAGCGGTTTTCCGTTGGAAAAACAACTTTGTTCTTAACGTAGGGCACCAATTTATTTTCTGTGGTTTTCCAAGAGTAGAAATTAAAACAATAAGCTAACTTTCTGGTTCTTGTTCTCCATCCTGCCTCAGCGGACCACGTTCCAGAGGGTGACATTTGTTTACGTTTCGTTGCAGTAGATGTGTAGGAGCAGAAGAACACCATGAAAACACATTGCCGCAACTAGGAAAAAGTAGGCGGGCTTCCAGCAGCAACTCGCGCTCGGCCCGTTGCTAAGCAAATGATTATAGGCTCTTCTAACGATATGCTCGTTTTTTTTACTTCTTTCTACTTCGTTGCTAGTGGTTCAATGCGGTAATTATGACTCTCGTTCTTAACCCACACAAAACATACCTACACAGTTGAATAGTAAGTAGCTCTCAGTAAATAATGGTATTGTAATTTGGTAACGTGCCACTGGAATTTGGTTCTGAAATCGATGAAGCCTTTAGAAAATGTCGGTCAAGGGTTTGCCGGAGAAGTGGTTAGAAGGAATTCGTTCAATGATAGTCATTTGATTTCAGGTGTCCTTGATTGAATGAGGATTAATAGGAAAACTTAAGTCCGTCCACGTCAAATTTTAGACACCAAAACAATAGCATCTAAAAAAATCACACATAATACAACAAAACCGATAGTTTATTTCACAATAATATTGTTATATGTTCATTAGACACAGTTAATTAAGATCTTGATCCTTCTTTCTGTAAAATTCTCGAACTTTCTGTGGTACACCCGCCATCAGGTTCCGTACGCCGTGACGATTCTCCATCTTCTCTTGAAATCATCTTAGTTTCGGAGAGTTTCCGCTTAGTTAGAGCCCAGTACTTCTCTATTGGGCGAATTTCTGGACAGTTTGGTGAATTGGCTGTTTTAGGCACGCATTTGACCTCTTGTACCTTATACCATCCCAGGACGGATTTCGCACAGTGATAAGAGGTCAAATCAGACTAAAACAGGTCATATTTCGTACAGAAAGAATGGGGTTTTTCTCGATAATTGCTACCACCTTCTTGTCCATTTGTCTGGAACATACTTTTCGATTCGTTCCACTTCCAGCCTTCCGATCCACAATCAAGCTCTGGTCAGATGGTTTGCAAACACAAGACACGGTACTTTTCGGTAGTTTTAGTTCCTTGGCAAGATCGCGTTCCGATAAATTCGGATTTTGCTGTCGTTCGAACAAAATGCGTTTGCGCACTTCCACTTGATACGACGCCGTTTCACTGAATGAAACAAGAATGTAAACATGTTGTACCACGAAATAAAGTGGATAGTTTCAGCGATCCGTGAAATAATTCAAAATCTACACTGCAAGAAAAGTGTCCTAAATTTAACGCGGACAGGCTTTTTTCTAAATCAAATAGTCCACCATAGGCGTAGCCAGGATTTCAAATAGGGGGCAAGCCGTTTTTTTAATAGAGAGACCGAGAGAGAATGAGAGAGAGAGAAATATGTTGGTAAAAAAGAAATACATAGTATAAATTATCTTACGTGTAGTGCCTCCTTCTATTTCTTCTAGCACAATTTGTTGAGTCGAGCCTCCTCTCAATATACAAAGGTTTTTTTACACGGGGGATACGTTCCAGTTTCACTTTGAAACCGTGTAAAAAAAGACTAAATAGAGTTGATAAATTCACATGCATACACATTTTAAATTGCTTCAATTCGGGATTCGGGAAAACAATCGGAGTACTAGAGAACTAAATTGCTAGAAAACACCCTAGAGACAACAATGATTCTATTGTCCGTCCACAGTTTGTATGTCACAACGTCAACCGACACAAAGTGTAGCGACAGTAGGTGTGAATTGTCCGTGACATCTCACTCCCCCTTGGTAACGGAGCAGGCCTTCTGGTTCCGTTTACTTCACCTCGCGCCGAACTTCAAAAACCACCAGCTTCACGGTTGGTCGCTCGTAAATTCCACACCTTACGAGTTTGTCCACTACTGGTAGTCACTCTAATGACACGTCCCTTGGGCCAACAGTTTCTAGGATGTTCATGATTCACAATGACAACGATGTCACCCACCTGAAGAGGTGTCGCCTTCTCGTGCCATTCTGTGCGCCGCGTAATGTCGGGAATATAATCCCTAACCCAACGCTTCCAAGAGAGATTTGCCAGCTATTGAGAAGTTGGATGACCTCGTCGTATGGCCGCAGTATCTGTCTCGCTTAAATTTAACGGCTTCGAACCGTTCGAAAAACCCATAAGAAAATGTTTGGGTGTGAGCACTGGCGCCGCCTCGTTGTCAATAGGAACGTGTGTAAGAGGACGCGCGTTGAGTACGCCTTCTACTTCTGTCAATGCGTTCCTCAGCCCCTCATCGGTTGATCGCCATGTCTGTAGAATTTCGGCCGGGTTCCGTTTGACTGACTGGGCGAGTCGGTTCCAACTACCGCGCATGTGGGGTGACGCCGGTGGGTTAAACTGCCAAGCCGTCGATGGAGTGACCAACTCATCCATCAGTGTATTTTGGTCACCCATCTGGTAGATTTCCTGGAGCGCCCGGTTGGTACTCACAAAGTTAGTACCCCTGTCACTGTAGAGACTGACAGGCATACCTTTCCGTGCCGTAAAGTCCCTCAACGCCATTATGCAGGAACTTGTTGTCAAGGCATGAGCTACCTCTATATGCACGGCTCTTACCGTCAGACAAGTCAGTAGAACTCCCCATCTTTTCTCAACCCTTCAACCCACCGTTACCTCAATTGGTCCAAAATAATCCATCCCCACATATGCAAATGGCCTAGTGTACGCGGACGGTCTGGCCACTGGGAGATCAGCCATTTCCAGGGGGTTGTGGAAGCAAGTCTCTGTTTTTGCACCACTAGCAGTGTTTGCGGATTGTGGTGAGTACTTGTCGTTGACGAAAGGTGCTGTACTTCTGGCGAACCTGCGTTGACTACGATTTCGTAGTTACGATTCACTTCTCGTGATAATATGCCAGAATCAGTGATGTTACTGGATGCTTTGGTGGTAGAATGATAGGGTGCTTTGCGTCGCTGTGGAGATACGCGCACACTCTGGCTCGACCCTCCATTCTCAATACGCCGGATGCGTCTATAATTGAGCTTAGCTTGTAGATAGGACTCAACCTTCGAAATTTGCTTGATTTTTGGTTTTTCGCTTAAAATACTGCTACTTCATCATAGTACACATCCCGTTATCGGTTCTGCCGATAATGATATTTCTCAGCTCCTCGAGGTTCTTCTCACGATAAAGGTCCAGTTAGGACTCGAGATTCGAGCAGAACCGAAGGATATATCCGATCACTGCCAACTTGAGAATCTGCCCACTTCAATCACCGGCCTTGAACTGGGAAATTGAAAATGGAACAACACGCTAGGTCTTATCTCTTCCTAAGTGAAAAAAGTTTTTCTGTAGTAGTAAAGGCCAGGTTTATTCTGCTTGCATTAGGAACTCGGGGCCCTTAAACCACCTGCTTCCCAATGTTCAATCGGGTCGATCTCGCCATCTTGTTCCATCATCAGCTATGTTGGATCGAGTTGGAATCCATCTTCACTCACGGTTGTCTGTCAAATCCAGGATTTCTCTGATTCTTGACCCAACAAAGGCACTGTACCTTTTAAAGTCGGCTCGTAAACAGAGCACATTTCGGGAGTCTGTCCAAAACGTGCGTTTAAAGATATTCATCGTTAGCTAGTATACAACGTTGGTCGTCAATATAGACCCAAGAACTGCGGCTTGTAGCTTTAACCGTGGAATAAAAGTGTGCTTTAACGGTGCTACACGAGACTTGGCAGCAACTAAAGAGCATTCAACTTGGTCACCTTTCACAAATCGTAGAAATACACCCGCCGCCATAGCACTTTTACTTGCATCAACGAAAACGTGCCTTTCGATTTTAGCGACTTCAATCGACGATATGGCATACGGGTAACATCTTGGGATTCAAAGTTTCTCCAGCACTGGGAATGTTAGCGCGCCACACTTCACGGAGCAGAATTTTCAGGAGGATCAAAAAGTGATCGATGAGACCTAGAGGGTCATAAATGATCATCAACGTCCGAAGAATCTCCCGTTTAGTAGAGGTTCGTCCTCCTCCGAGCTGCCTTGAATCAAATCTCGTTTAGCAGATCTTTTATTTGTATACGAATTCCACCACATTCCGCGAATTTTCTTCTTCACCAGCTAGGCGGTAATGTTCAAGTCCTTTTCCACTGACTCCTCTCCATTCATCCTGGAAAGTACCAATGGCGAAGTTCGATACCAAATTGAGGATTTCAAATCCGACCTGCAGATAAATAAAACGCAGCGATTCGGCCAGCACGACTGCTTCGGTCTCCGTTTCTACGCTTAACACCATGTTATCCACATAGTGTCGTTTCTTGATTACTACTACCGCTTCTGGATATTCATCTTCGAATCTATCTGCATTTCTGTTTTTCACGAATTGAGCAATAGAAGGAGAAGGTATTACCTGCAAGTCATGACCCGAAGGTCATTACCTGCATGACGTAGATGGCAGGCTCATACTGCTCACCGAGATCTCGCCATAGAAACCGCTGACAATGTTGGTCTTCCGAAATGATCCCTGTTGAACCTGTTGAAACATCTTACGAATGTCGGCACAAATCGCATGTTTCTTGAAATATTTCACGCATTAGCGTTTTGGACCGTAGAATCGCATCGGATGTGGGAACAGTGCGATAAAATGGCACTTGGCTTCTTCGTATCCGGTAACTCCAGAGTAGCTCGGTACCCAGCAGATCACAATATCCTTTTGGGAAGCTATACTTTCGAATTCTTGCAGGAAAGGGTGTCTGGATTTGCCATTTTCGATGGCAGCTATGAAGCTGGCTGAGTTTGATATGATGACTGAAGGTATTTTTGGGGCGTATCGTGCTGCAGTTACTAGAGCAGCAGCTTCTGCAGATTATATGGTGCATTGTGGTTTAAGACTCCTTTCGGGGCCAACAACTCCGATACCAGCTTCCCTTCTAGTTTTGATCCGCAGGTGAAGATCTTCGTGGGATTTTGATATTCTGTTTCAAGACGCTCTTGAGTAATGATCCTTGCTGCGGTTATACTATTTTTCTTCTTAAAGGCATTCTTAACGGTTTAGATTCAGGGAGAATTCCATGGGCGGCGACCAACATGTCGGAGTTTGGAGATATTAGGAATAGTAACTCCAGTAGCCTCTAGGCGCACAGCGTTAGCAGCTTCACGAAGGTAAGGATGGTCATGAATTGATTTTTCTGCTAGTCGACAATATTTACGAACAAGTATTTCTGCGATGCGTAAGTCTAGCGGAAGCTCCCCAGATTCTACTGCAAGGCTGTAGGTAGGAGAGGATCTGTAGGCTCCCGAAGATAATCTTATCAGTTCATTGAATATTGGCTGAAGATCGGCTATCCTTTCTTTGCCCAGGAATTTACTATATTTACTGCGGTCAAGAGTTCTCGGCTTACTGTTGAAAGTTGTTTCGATGCGGCAACCAGGAAAATGTCATCCGCGTACACCAGGATCCAAGCGTTTCTGGGTACTGCTTCGAAGACTGAATTCATAGCTAGAAGGAACAATGTCACAGCTAAGGTGCGGCCCAGTTAGAATTGGAACGTAGACTATTACGCATTTTTCGGATATCCAATAACAAAATAGTATTCTGTTTCAACTAAAATGTTTGACTTTATGTGAACTTTAGAGGGAAAATACAAAAAAAAACTAAGCATCTCGATTTCGAAGAAATTTGCGGACTTCTTCCTGAATACGTTTCATCAACCGGCGCACATTTTTCTCATCCATCGTTTTGGCAATCTTATTCTACTTGGTTCTCGATTCATTGATGCTTTTGACGTCACAGTCATACACCTTCAGCTTCCTCTTCATAATAGCCCAACATCTCTCTACCGGTCTGAGCTGGGGACAGTTTGGTGGGTTGAGTTCTTTCGGAGTAAACTGAATCCCGTTGGTTTCATACCACCACAGCACTGTTTTACTGTAATGACAGCTTGCAAGATCTGGCCAAAACATGACAGATTTATTGTGAGATATGATGAATGGCAATATTCGGTTTTGGAGCCACTCCGTTCTGTAGAGCTCTGAATTAAATATCTTATCAGTGATGAAAACTTCGGTCTTCCTACCGTAGCTATAGATGCCTTGCCAAATCATGTATTTGCGTGCAAATTTATCTACAAACACAAACTTGAATTTGGTAGGAATATCTCCCCGAGCCGTAGCCGTTTGTCCCGGTAGCTGTTTGAAGTCGGCCTTTATATAGGTTTCATCGTCCAAGAGGAAACAGCCAATGAATTTTGTCAACACCTGATCATACAGTTTTCTGGCACGGATTCTGTCCACATTGTTCTGCTTTTGATCTCTATTTGGTTGTCTACAGACAGAGTATGACTTGAAGCGGAGACGAATCCGTTGCATGGTCTTGGTCAAATCGCGGTCTGAGATGCTTGTGTTTGCCTTAATGTTCTTGATGACTTTGTTCCGCAGTTGATGGTTGACATTACCCGCCCAACGCTTGCTTTGAGGCTTGCAATCCGTCGACAAAGTTTCTCTGTACTTTTTCAAAACACGCCACACGATATTTCGGGGAAAACCCAACACAAGTTTTGGCACAGACCACGAACGGTTTTCCAAATGATTGCGATTTTTTTTTTCTTCCTGCATCCATTTTGCATTTTTCTGAAACACGTTCGATGTTGTTTTTGTTGAAGGGAACACATAACATGTCATAGTTTACAAATCCGACCACTAGGATCACTGAAAGAATCAAAAAAGGTTATTCCAATACTAAATGGGCCACACCTTAGTACTGATGCTTGAGGAACACCGTTGTCTTGTGTTCTGGAATGTTTTATTGTATCGGCTAGTTTTAATTCGGCGATGCCAGTGATCGAGTGAGCGCAGAAAAACAACGTTAATAAAATAAACCTTGTTTTCCTAAAGGAAAACAACCATTACACTTTTTAGTGGCTTTAATAGCATCCTAATTATTGGTTTAACTCGGTTTAAATCGGATTTTCGGCATTATAAAAAATCACTCTATTTTTCCAATGAAAAACCATCATCACACTTTGTGAGTACTCCAATAGCATCCTTACTGTTGGTATAAAACGGTTCAGAAAAATCGTTAATAACATTTAAATGTTTCACTAAACGAAGCGTTTACCAAAACAACCCCTGCTGCCACCCAATTTTGTTTTCCAAGATCTCTCGTGCCGGAGTTCTCGTGGTAGCGCAGAGGTGGTCTTGGCTTCCAATTTATTTAATTTCTATTCATCAACAGGTTATGTTTAAACCCCAATGATGTTACTTACAGCTAAACTAGAACAGTACATTGGTCATGACATAAAACAAACTAAAAATTACACTATCGATGCGAATTAGACAGGTCTTTTTAAAAAACGACTAAACGAAGCTTTTGGCGAGTCACGTTGAAATCAAACAAGGTGGAAACCCTATTAAAGAGTCTTTGCAAACCACCAATTGCGCCAAACATACTGTAATTGGTTCGCTGTGGAGGTAACTGCAGCATCAAACTATTCCTCAGGGCTCGGGGTTGCACGTTGATGTTGACTTGCTCCAGAAGATCAGGACAGTCGATGGAGCCTTTCAAGATGTCTGCGATTTACAAAGCCCTGGCTGTATCTCTACATGCTAACAGGGACTCCAGATTAATCAGTTGGCAATGGCTTTCGTAGCTTGGCAAACGATAGGGATCCGTCCAAGTTAGTTTACGTTGCGCTAATCTCAGAAACCGTCGTTGAACAGCCTCTACTCTAACGACATCGTTGTTGTACTTGGGAGTCCACACAACCGAGCAATACTCGAATATGGACCGACACAAGGAGCAGTACAACGATTTGAGGCTGTAGATGTGAGTGAAGTCTTTAGCAATCCGGAAGATGAACCCCAGAACGCAGGAGGCTTTGCCGACAGCGTACGAGATATGGCCCAAACACAATGATAACGGTAACCGAAAAAGGCAAAGCCCGATAGGAGTATTCCTCCTTGTCGGAAAGAAAACAAGCTAGATCCAAGCCGATTCTAATTGGACATATCAAAGTCATTTTCAGCAATTGTCAAAATTGCCGTTTCCGTTTCCGTTATCATTGGGTTTGGGCGGATATGCTGCTTGAAGGTGAGTTGGGTGTCCAGAATTACTTCTAGGTCCTTGACTTGACTGACGCGCCCAATTTCGGTGCCCGACAAGACATACTTGAATAAGAGTCTGGTAAAATGGACCATTTTCTGAGGTCAACCCTACACGAGATTATCATCATTCGATTTTTGCATTTTACAGTACAGTGCAAGTGAGAATAATATTGCAGGCGCCAATCTTCACAACAGCATGTTTTATGAGTTTTTTCATGTTTGAGGGGAGAATCGGGTAAAATGGACAGTTTTCTTAGGTCAACCCTTCACGAAACCATCACTATTCATTTCTTCGGACATTTGTACATAAGAACAGTGCAAATGACAGTAATATTACTGGTGCCGATCATCAAAACCGTATGGTATATGAGTTTATCAAATTATGAGGACAAATCGGGTAAAATGGACAATTTGAAGAGGTCAACCCTACACGAGATTATCGTCATTCGATTCTCCGAACATGTTTGCATATAGTGCAAGTGAGAGTAATATTACTGGCTCCAATCTTCAGGAGCACGTGATATATGAGTTTATGCATGTATGAGGGGAAATCGGGTAAAATGGACCACTTTCTGGCATCAGAGTAAAATTAGTTTTCATACAGTTCTTCAACTTTTTCTGCAAATTTAAAGTGAATTTGGGTTCAATATAGTAACAACAAGTTTAGTTTTTGGGTAATAATTCTAGTTTGCAACCAAAATGAGGGGAGAAATGGGCAAAATGGGACCTTTCCTGTAGTCAACCCTAAATAAAACCACCACCATTCAATTCCCTGCATTTTTCCAATAAGATAAGCGATTTTTTAGGACTCCTACCCTGCGCCGTCTAAATTAATGGGATTTTGAATCCATTTTTGCCCACTGTGCATTGGTTTCAATATTCAGTTTTTTAATGCCTAGAACTAAATATTAAATTGAGCAGAGATTTATCAACTTAAAGGTAGCGGGGTAAAAAGCAATCAATGGTTGACTAATAGTTGGCATTACATGTTAAGAGATATTTTTTTTACGTAAGGTTAGAATGGAAAAAGTTTGTAATAAATTGTTAGTGTTCACTATTTAACAAAAAATCTCATGAATGTCAGAGTTCAGAGTCAGAGTTTTGCGCTTTATTCGAAAACTTGTCACAAAATCGATGCAACTTCGCGTTATTTAGCTTTTGATTAAGATTAAGGCCACGGGACAACTCAGCCTCCCTTGGCTACACCTATGTAGTCCACCCCATAATTCGGCAACAACTAACGGATTTCCAAATGTTGACTAATTCAGCATTCTTGTCATCATCGTCGGATGCTGACCAAAGACTAAAAACGGAAAGATATGTCAAAATTTGTTAAACAATTGTTGTTTTCACGATGGAATCATCAACCGAAAAACTAACCGCATGCTTAAATTTGCACGATTCCCGACCAGATTGGCCGACCTCTCGGCTCCCACATCGAGCGTGCCGCGGCGCTCTCACTTCCAAGAACCAATTGATTTAATTCCCAATTAATCGCAATTACCATACCCAATCTCCCACAATCTTGCACAGCGCGCATTCATTCCGGCGCTTCACTTCACTTTGTCCGCGGCCTGCTGGGAACGAATCTTTCATCATTTTCAACAGCCAGGGCCCGAACGCAAAATAGCCGCAGCATAGCAGTCGGTGTGTCAGCCGCAGAAACTAACCCTTTCGGCATTCATTTTTCTCGCCTCTCGCTGCGTGTGGCTGTCGTCCTCGTCGTCGTCGTCGTCGTCGTCGTCCGTTGTTAGAAGACACACAGGAAGAAGGAACGGCTCTACGACGACGTCCAGAACATTATTTTTGACACATTTTTCCCTAAATTAAATTTATTATCTCTGCTGTGTCCCACTGATCTGCCGCAGCTCGCTGGATAGTACGAGGGTCGGCTAATTTAATAGCTCTGGCGGCGCCTACAGTGTGAATTATTGCTTTCCGGGTAAAAGACTCTGTCCACTCGGTGGTTTTTTAGTTTTCGTTCGGCGGAACTATTCGTATGAATTTCTTTCCATTCCTAGGAATTTTCACGGTCTCTCTGTTTGTATCATTGCGAATAGAGGCGGAGGTGATCGAAGCGCAATCGTCGAGCTGATCAGCGCTATGAATAATTGGCTGGTCCGGTAGTTGCGGCGGTGATTGCACGTACGTAATTAATCTGGAAATTGGTGGGAAAATATTGCAACAACAACACGAGACACGAGAAGCGCTCGAATAATCGCCTTAATTAAGAGATTTCTTACGCTAATCAAGAGCAATTACCTCCGGCCGGAGTACGTCAAATAGTTCCATAATTTGATTGAAATCAGCAGTTGTCTCGCAGATTGGCTCGATTGCGAAACGATTTTGCAACAGCGCGCGGTTTCCGAAAAACTCCTGAATTATTTATATGTCAATCATATGCATTACTTCCGAGAACAACGATCTGGTTTATCCGTTAACTGTCACGTGTGCTCGATCTTCTCGGCAAGACGGTTGATTGTTTTAATTGCTGCGAGTTAAGATTCTAATTTGTTGACACATAAACTTTGCGATCGGCGTATTGTCAAACAAATAAAGGCTCTATCTGCAGTGAAAAGTGTGAGCCACACGCGGTGAGCGTATCAATTTTCTGCCATCGACCAGGAGAACCACGCTGTGAACAATGTCGATTGTTGATTGTTTGTTTTTTTCACCTTTTGTGGTTTTGAATGGGGGGCTTCCTCGGTCGAAACGATTGGATTTTTTCTTCTTCTCTTCTCTCGTCTGCCGTTAACTCGAACACGGGACTGCATTTGTTCGGTGTCTTCAGTTAGACTGGAGGGATTGATCTGAACGATTGGATGTTATTGAAATAAAATTAATTCATAATTAAAAGGGTTGTACCGATTCGTAGCTGGTGTTCCTCCTCTTAATCGTCGACATTGAAGAAAAAAAAACGAATATTATTTGACGGCCAACTGAAGCCCAGCGTGTGTCGATAATTGTTTTGTTTTTGTTCGTGGTTTAAAATTCCGTTATTGGTTGTTCAATTGTGATTTCGACGATGAAACTGATTTTGAACTCGATCGGAATCGCTTGTTTTTTATCCTTGGAATTGAACTGCATTTCATTTTCTGTTTTTGTTTTTGTAAAACTATTTCTAGAGCCCTGCTTTCTAAATTTGAAAAAAAAATCACTAATGAGAAAACCAAGTTATTTTGTTTTTTAATTGGCATCAAATAAACAAAACATGCTATCACGCGGACTAATTCCGGTTATGTAAATAAAGAATCAGCTTTTTTTACTGATGTATCAACGAGCTCAATCAAAACAACAGTAAAGAGTTAAAGGGTGTCCCACATCAAACTGCATCACGGAAAAAACAAAAATTACCTAGTTGACCGAAGTTGGTCGTCTATTTCGTTTATTTATTTTCTTTTTTTTATCTTAGAATATTAGTTTTTGCAGTATTCTCTAATTGATATTTAAATAAAACTTAACCAAAATTTGATTTTAACTTATACCATACTACCGAGGGCGTAAGTCACTCGGCCACCATGATTGAACACCCTTAAAAACACAATCCGACACACTTCAAACACACTCCTCACCACATGAAAGATAAATTTATTTCTGGCACCACTTACACGAACCGATTGTTTGATTTGTCACTGTTTTGTTACCGTCTCCTTCCCTCCCTCTCAGGTAAAGGGTGTCCACAGTTAAACAGCATCACTTTCAATAAGCAGTAACATTTCGCCCTTTGTGTTGATTTCAACGAAATTGGAGTGAAATGACCTCGTGTATTGTTAACACTGCGTGAGTTTCATTGTGAAATGTGTAGTAGTTTCGAAAATGAAATCGAAGGAACAGCAACTGCGCGAGAACATTTTGCACACGCACCTCGACAACATATTTATTTCGCACCGACCCATCGGAAAGATGTTGAAAATTCACCAGTCTACAGTGTCTCGTGTTATGAAACGTTTCGGAGAACGTGAAACTGTCGATCAGAAGAAGGTGAGTGGTAAAGGGTGTATTCGATAAAAATGGCACACAGAAAATCTTCTGTAACTTTTGAATCGTATGAGTAAAGAAATTTGAGTAGATCTTATCCATAGTGTATTATTTACATCTGCCAAGTTTCATAGTTATACATTCAGTAGTTCCAGTCATGTCGTCGAAACAAGAAATTGTCCGTGAGAAAATTGTGTGCACTCACAATCAAAATCCAGAGTAGTCCCACCGGTGGATTGCTAAAAGGCTTGGAATTGCAAATACAACTGTGTCTCATGTAATAAGAACCTTCAAGGAGCGTCTGAGTGTCCAAAGGAAGGAAGGAAGGGAGTGGTCGTAAAAGTGGTCCAATGGACAGTAAAATGGCCAGGAAAGTCGTACAACAATTCAAGAACCGTCCAAACATGTCAATTCGAGATGTCGCTAAAAAGTCTAAGGTGTCAGTCGGTTTTGTGCAAAAAACCATGAAGCGTGCTGGGTTACATGTTTACAAAGTGCAAAAAGCCCCAAACCGGAATGAAAAACAAAACATCACTGCGAAAACCCGCGCCCGGAAACTTTACACGAAGCTGCTCACCAAATCCGGTTGCGTCGTGATGGATGACGAAACACACGTCAAGGCCGACTTCCGTCAACTTCCTGGGCAAGAATATTTCGTTGCCAAGTCGAAGTTCGATGTTCCGGAGGATGTTCGAAAGAAGAAACTATCGAAATTTGCAAAGAAGTTTCTAATCTGGCAGGCGATTTGCGGATGTGGTGAAATGAGTGCTCCCTTCATCACTTCCGGAACAATAAACGGTGCGATTTACACGGAAGAGTGCCTTAAGAAGCGTCTCTTGCCATTCATTAAGAAGCACAAAGGATCACCTCTGTTTTGGCCTAATCTAGCATCCTGCCACTACGCTCGAAACGTATTGGAGTGGTACCGAGCCAACGGAGTCAATTTTGTGCCAAAGGATATGAACCCACCAAATTCACCGGAACTTCGTCCAATTGAAAAATTCTGGGCAATTATAACTTCGCAAACATCCCAAAACTATAAAAACAGAGCTAGAATTGAAGCAAATTTGGGTAAAAACAACAAAAACACTGGGAAAATCGGTTGTACAAAATTTGATGAGTGGATTGAAAATGAAGGTGCGGGCATTCGGGATGGGAGACGAAATTGAATAAAACAAATGTTGTAAATCAAAACTCATTAGTAGTTCTTGATTCCCTGAAAATTTCAAGAAAATCCGATAATCAGTTTAATTTTGATGAGTATATATGTGTGTGCCATTTTTATCGAATACACCCTTTAGTAAAAGTGTTTCGTACTGTGTGAAGGATCACTAGCGAGTGGTTGCTGCCTTTAACCGTACACTGCTCCGTTCGGGATGTCGCGAAAAACCTGCATTTGACCAAAAGCTGCGTGCAGAAAGCCAAGAAACGAGCCGGACTCCGTTCATTCAAAGTTCAGAAAGCTCCAAACCGCAATCAAAAACAGAATAGGACAGCTAAAACACGTTTGCGTAAGCTTTACCCACAAAAGTTGACGAAACCACACTGCTGCATCATGGACGATGAAACACACGTAAAAGCGGACTTTACACAAATTCCCAGCAACCAGTATGTGACTGCGAAAGACATGTTCGATATTCCAGAGTCTCTCAGGAAACAACAAGTGTCAAAGTTCTCCAAGAAATTCATGATTTGGTAGGTGATTTGTTCGTGTGGTAAACGAAGCAAGCCATTCGTGACAACTTCTACTGTAATGGTCAAGTATACATGCATGAATGTCGGAAAGAAACGACTGCTACCGTTTCTCAAAACATACAACGTTCCTACAATGTTTCGGCCATACCTAGCCGCTTGTCACTACTCCAAGGATGTTCTGGAGTGGTACAGGACGAATGGTGTCAATTTCGTGCCGAAGGATCCCCCAAATTCTCCAGAGTTGCGGCCAATTGAAAAATATTGGGCTACAATGAAGTGGGAACTTCGTAAGTATCCTAAAGTTGTCACTACACAACAGGAAATGTTAAAGTCATGGTTGAAAGCGGGAAAATGTCGGTTCAAGCGTTGTACAAAATTTTATGCGTGGTGTTAAGAAGAAAGTTCGGGCTTTTGGATTTGGTAAAGAAATACGGTGAAATAAAAATACCTACTCCAAGATTATACATTGTATTTTATTCCCTGAATACTGCATGACAATGCATGACTGCATGGTTGAGAGATTTGTTTTTGAGGACGAATTTAAAGTGATGCAATTTAACTGTGGGCACCCTTTAGTATGCACTTTAATAAATGGTTTTCAAATCACTCAGTTACAATCCAAAATAGACCCAAATGATTATGCCCCATAACTAAGTGGGCCATATTTTATTCAATTCATAGAAGTAAAAAATACTTTTAAGGTTTAACTTAAAAATAAAAGAAACTATAAATCTTCTGTTGAAAAATAGCATTTTGCAATTTGTGTACATTATTCGTATTATTGTAATTTTAATTGAATGAACCTGGTTTATACGAAGAGAGCGTACGACCCTTCCTTTAGGCCAACCATTTCTTGGTGATTGTGGGTCCGCAATGAGAACGACATCTGCGAGTGCAATGGATTTGACTGAGTGAAACCCTCAGACCGCCAAGTAATCGCCGGAAGACAATCGTTTATCCAACGTTTCCAACATCTCGCCAGGTCAACAAAAGAACAAAAAAGAATCCAATAGCAAAATAACTCATCAATAATATCGGAAGTATAGACATTCATCAGGACAATTTTCCTTAGATAATTTTTAGCTTTAACTTTTTATTTCAAATTTTCCAACAAAGTTGTGTTCAGATGATTTTTATTACTTGAAAAGATAAAGGTTTAGACGTATAAATTTTGCCAATATCTCGTACCGTTAGTGAATAATTAACGATTTTGTTTTAAAACTACGCCCTTTAAAAATGTGTTTTAGTCAAATCAACAGCAAAATAAACTATCTCCAGTTTTCAGATATGATAGTCAATAATAAAAATCATTTCAAATGCTGTTGAGAATTTTTTTTTTTTTTGGTTAGCCCCAACTAGAAAAATCATCATTTTAAAACGGCCTGCTTGGTTTACAAGAATTATAATAAATTTTGTGTGACGTACGATAGAGACAATTGTAGCACACCAAAAGTTGTATTGTATACTTTTATTGTTTTAGAATCAATGGCAAGACAACTTTGCTGAAAAATTTGAAATAAAAAAGTTACAGTACAAGAACTAATTTTCCAACGGATACCCTAAGCCACGTAGGAAAAATTGCTCTAATTCAGTTATATCAAAAGGTACAGAAAAATTTATTCAATCAAAGTTGCTAAAAATTATTTATTCCACAACTTATCCAAAGAATGTATGCCTTTATTTCTGCAAATAAAAAAGTTAGTTTTTCGATTTCTCGGAAACTAAGGACCACACTAGTTTTCATTCACACCAAAAGATGCGTTATTAAAAACAACTTTGTGGAAGACAATTTTGCTCCAAAACTTCAAACTTAGGCTGAAAATGTATCTTTGTGTGTGTGTGTTTGCAATCAATCTCCCACTGACCGGCAGTGCTTTTATGGAAGAAACTTGTCTGCATTTCTTCAGTAATTCAGGTGTAATCACTATGTGCAAACATTTTTAGCCCTGGAGATTGAAGGTGGCAGCTCTATTGAAAATCCAACGACCCATTTCAAGAATGCCTGTTCCTACACGTACATTCTGAGGTCATCTTCATATACAATAAGCCCCGCATGAAAATCTTCGCATATCAAATGGATACGTTAAGAGTTTTCACACTTCCAGAATCAAAAATGGACATTCTTGATCCTGACGTGTATATAGTTAATTTATATTTTTGATAATATAAAACGACCTCACCAATTTTCCTTTTCTGATGTTGGAAAGTTCGTCCGGATGCGGGAGCGGGGCACTTAAAAACAAAAAAATGGGGAACAAACTACCGACGCACAATCTATCTAAAGAAATACGATAAATAACACACTAAGAGAGAGATTTCATTTATAACGTCCTACGCAAATAACTCGAAAATCTATAATTTCACCATTTACTATAGTTAAAAAAAGGAATAATTTTTAATTTTATTTCCGCGAAAATAACGCAGCAAAAGCAAAACACGTCTTTTTCAAAGCACGGCTTGCTGCGATCCTGGACTTAGGCTGAAAATGTATCTTTACAGCTAAATTCGCATTCTGGACCACTGTGCTTTGGAGAAGCCGACCAGGAAATGGTTAGGTATTAGCATCGGACCAGAGTCGTCATCTACAGGAACGTGGGTGAAGCGTCGGGAAAAAATTACGTACTTGATTCCGTAAAACATCATTGGCCAAGGTTTTGTTGCTGCAGACGCCCATCAAATAACTTTTGAGGGTTCGTATTAATAGCTCCCAACTATTACTCATGTATGATACCAATGGAGGGTTGAACACTCACTCGGTCTCCTCGGCCGTGAACTCTCTTATGATTTCGTCATGGTTGCTAGTTGTCTGGCGCCTTTGCAGCTCTCGATTTGCACCAGTACAGCTATAACCTCGATCACTGTAAATCTTGCAGGGTTGGTCACGACAAGTGTCAAAATTCAGGGTTTCTAATATGCATGAATCGGTTATGAGCGAATTGACGAACTCAGTATGTATTGTTCGGTTGGTCAAGCATGTCGCTAATATTTCCCAGTTTTCATATCTTCTACCGACATCAACTTCAATGGGATCGAAGTAATCGATGCTCGTATGAGTGAATGGCTGACAAAATATTTCTAGGCATCCAGGTGGCAACTCGGCCATAAACGGAATGTTCGGTACTGATCGCTCGTTCTTACATTTTTTGGCAATTCCTACGAACTTGGTTGTAGTGTGTGTGTTAACGAAAAATTTGATACTTCTGGCGTAGTTCGACAACCACTGTCTCGTGGTTTTGCGGGTGGTATTAATTGTAGTAGTAATGAATTTTCTTTCGTTTTTTGATTATTGAGAGTTTCATCCTCATGCTGGTTCATCTTCCGTCGTAGTCACTCAAAAACCTCTTCCGAGTATTTTTGTAACTTGTTCGGGTATGATTAGAACTCCTGACTTTGGTGTGAGGGATATAAATGTTATTCACTATGCCGGGGTCGCCCCCTAGTAATGTGTTATTAGAGCGGTTAAGGTAGTGTTTTCTTGAAATGATGATAGGATTTTTTGCATCCTCAGTGGCAAATTGGTTGCGGCATTACGCGCCTTCATCTGCATTATCCCGCGATCGTCAATCCATGGGGTAAGCTTGAACAGTGTGCTTGATGATAAGTTTGGAGAAGTTTAACTGGTTCGATGGTTCCCCTGAAATTCAAATTACTTTATGGGGTGCCACGCTCTTCCGCGAATCCGTCCTGTTGTGTGAAACGTCGCTGCCATCCCGCATTTGCAATTGTCAACAAACGTGTGGAGATGAATCTCATTAGCGTCATTGGTGGAAAATCCTAGCCAGAAACATCTAGGAATTACAACGCATTCCACTATATGACAAAGACCATCCTAGAGATCAATTCTTTGGAATGATCTAGACTGTTTTCCTCTTCTGCATTCTGTCCTTGCAGTGCTTCTACAACTCTTCTGGAATTACTGATCCGATTTCAGATCTCAAATCTACCTTGTGCATGCGCATGCCGAATGACCTTTGATATTTGAATTGATGCTTCTTCCTTGGCGACGATAATCACCATGTCGTCGACGTAATGTGACTTAGAAAGCAGTACACTCCGAAAGTAATTAACGCCATGAAAAACACCATCACATCTCTGTTTTCCGTTCGGTCCGTTCAGTTAGAGCATTGGTATTGCTGATCCTCTTGCTAAATATTCACTTAGTGACTGCCTCCCGTCGCAGTAATCCGATGCAGCTGAAAGCGTAACAGAATGCCAAGCAAAGCACATAGCAGATCGAAACCCTTCAAGAGGATCAAATTCAATGGAACTCCTTGGACTAAGCTGCTGCATCCCACACACTGTGGATTTCCCGGGTTCTTTAAGGATGGTTACCGGGAAGTAGGGCAGGAACCATATGTCTGTGGATTGCTGCTGAACGTTTACATTCAAATGAGTAGGGATCTATCTTTCACAGTGTAATCAGCGATCTTCTGCTGTAAAACTTTATCAAGTTGAGGGTAATTTACCTATCCGTTTCCGTTTTTCCACACAGATGAAAAGAAAAATTAAATTTTCTGCGTTATCTAATGCACATAAAGGGAATGCTAGAGTTAGCAGAAAATAATGGGATATTTCATGTAAATTTAAGCCAGATAACGCTAGTCTGTTGGATCTAGTCTGTTGGATGAAAGAATACTAACATTTTCGTTGTTTACGCCTCTTTTGGCTTGGAATAAAGCGAGGAGAAATTTTACGTGCCAGTTAAAATTCATTATTTTTTTATGTGTTAGCATCGCCATCCACCAGCTATCTGATGGACGGACGTTATCATAGAGCCAGAGGAGGCCAGTCTCACAATGGTGTCCTAAGAGACCTGTACGAGACCTCCAAAGCGATACGGCTCTTTCAACTTCCTGTCAACATAAGTTACTTTGATAAACTAGCTCCCAGACTGTCATTGGAGAAATAATCCTCCATTGCTTGATGGGGACCATCGTTAGATTGTTCATTTAACGAGCACACGTCGAATCTGTTGGGAAACATGCTCGTGGTATCTCCGTATCCCAGATTGCCACAAATCGTCTAGCCTAGGCGTGTTTTGGTTGCGATCGGTTCACAAAATTCTCCTTCACGACTCTTGAGAGTTAAACCTAGTTAAGCATGCCTTGTTCCGATTAGAGGATAAGCATCGTTGTATGATCGTGGGCAATTCTTCCAGAAAACGATCGTTTCAGATTATTGATGTCTAAGGTTTGTAACGGCAGCGTTAGCTCGTTGACCGTTTGAACGTTCGACTTCTCCGCCCCTTCATACTGTCCGACAACTAGACGAACCGTACATGGGTTCTTCTCAAATCGCTCGGTGTCACCGGTGTATCGGTGTATAGTTTAAGATCATCGGCAGTAGAGTTCCTGAGCCTTCATCAAAGAAGGCATAACAGGGTAGATCGGTTTAATTGGCCCTTTTAAAGCAACTGGAATATAGCTGAATAGAATTGTACTAGATGCGTGTTGCAGCCAAGCTCAGTACCAATTGTCATTTATTGTATAAACTGTGGATTATCTGTCATCGCACTGTTCCTGCTGAAGGATCACACAGGATGCAACACAAATTTTCTTTGCATGACCCTTAATGCTGGCAGAGACACGTTCGGCAAAGTTAAAACACCCGGATGAATGCCCATCTGGACTCTCTGGAAATCTCCAAGTAGCGCCTGCATTTTTCCGCTGACTTACACATCCCCTTACACACTTGGCAGTTTTCTTTCAGCACCGTTTCTGCAGATGTTTCGGGTGATTTAAAGGGCGATACGGTCAAAATTTGGTCAATATCAACTTGACGTATTTCTTTCAATTTTGCATTTAAAAAACCTGAACAGCCCTCATTTTGAAGGTGTGTGTGTGTAGAATGTTGCTCCTATTTTGATTTTGGAATTCACTCTTCAGTTGTCAAAATGCCGTCCAAGCAAGAAGAGCAGCGTATCAAAATTTTGCTCGCGCATCGCGAAAATCCGAGCTACTCGCACGCAAAGTTGGCAAAATCGCTAAAAGTTGCCAAATCAACCGTTACAATTGTAATTAAAGTGTTTGGGGAACGTTTGTCGACAGCCAGGAAGTCTGGATCGGGGGGAAATCGAAAACCGGAAGCCGCTGAGACGACAAAGAGAGTTGCCGGTAGTTTCAAGCGAAACCCTAATCTATCTCTCCGAGATGCCGCAAATAAGCTGGGTGCATCGTCTACAACCGTACATCGAGCCAAAAAACGAGCCGGACTATCGACTTACAAGAAGGTAGTGACTCCAAATCGCGATAATAAACAAAATACGACGGCCAAAGCGCGATCCCGGAGGCTGTACACGACGATGCTGACGAAGTTTGACTGCGTGGTAATGGACGACGAAACCTACGTCAAAGCCGACTACAAGCAGCTTCCGGGACAGGAGTTTTATACGGCAAAAGGAAGGGGAAAGGTAGCAGATATTTTCAAGCACACGAAACTGTCAAAGTTCGCAAAGAAATATCTGGTTGATGAGCGTACTTTTTGTTCTCATCGTACTTTGCCAATATTTCGGCATGTGCATTGAGATATACACTAAGAATGAATTTGAACGAACAATCAGAAACATAACTTACGATTATGTAAGATAACCACTTACTGCGTTCCAATTTACACGATCTGTTTGGTGTTTAACAATATTTAATGCAGTCAGTTTCACGTCGACAATTAAAGTTCAATTTGTAGTCGTCGTAAGGATTCAAAAGAATACATATTAAATGCTAACACGTTGAATTTCATTACGTAGTTTCGAAAATGAACAGTAAAGTTTGGTACGAAATGTATAGTGGTACACTTTGACACAGCGTAACACACGTCGTAGTATTTGGAGATGAATGAATTAAATAAACCCTACACGATAAGATAGTGCTAATTTGTACCACTACAATCCATGGCCTTTACGAACTTTTTTTAAACTAAATTTGATTACGCAACTTATGATTGATGCAACTTGATTACTAACTTGATAATGTGTTGATCTAAATGGGGAAAACAGGTAATGATTTCATGCATATGTTGTGTTTTCGTGTTACCATGAACAATATTCATGATATCATGAACTATTTTCGCGCCGCAATGAAATCAGAAATAAATCGGGTTAAAACCATGAGCTGATTTCCTGATACTGAAAATTTTATTCATGAATCTGGCAACTCTATCATATCGACTCTGAATATAAATAAAAAAATAAATCCATCGCTACGATTCAGACCTCGAGTGGATATGGAGAGCTGTAATAGAACCTGGTGGACGTACATACTACGCTATAGTTATTCTTGAAGAGATTCTTGAGGCAAAACAAGACTTCCTTAGTTCATGACTCGCTTCTGTTATTTCAACAATGAAACCATGAATAATAGTCATGAATTCATAAAATAAGACGAGAGTTCGTTTCATGATTTTTTATTCATGAAAATAGAAACGGATTTGTTTCCGTGTACTTGTGATTAAAACAGCGTCAAGATGCAATAACTATAGCAGCAGTTAAAAAATGTCATTTTGTGTTCCTTAACTGATTTTTACGTCATATCACGTAAGTTATTATTTCGAGATCTTATGGTGTTAAGAACAGACGTAATTTTCTGTCTAACGGGCCGCCCCATTTGTATGCATCCAAGAAGACTTAAATTTACATGATTTTTTCTATGAGTGTAGTTTTCCAATAAGCTGATGCAACAGAGTTACATCACATGTACTCATCTAGGACACATTATTCCACCGTCGCACAGAAATCCTGCACACTTACAGCGGAGTCCACCAACATCTGGAGACGTCCCTGGCGATCTTGAATTTCTCTAAATGTATCTTGACTAGATCCTTGAGAATAAAACTGGCATCAAGAAGCACTTGTATTTGCGTTAACAGTAGCAGAATTCTGGAAATGCCATTTTGTGTTCCTTAACTTATTTTTAGGTTATGTATTATTCAATCGATTACATGAGCTTTTTAAAAAATATTTTGCTGTTTACGTTACAATAAATATTCAAAATTTTTGTTGTGTGTATTCGACTATCCAATTTGCGAATCAATTTTTATTCTACTTTAACTTGGCAGATGAAAAATAATCGATTAATCGATTAAAGTCCCTATGTTTTAGATCAACAAACATTCGATAAGGTGTCTGTCAAAATTGAGTTGTCAGAAATAAGTCAGCTCGAGTAGCAGACTTAATTGATTATTTTCCTTCAGTTAAGTTTAAGTGAAAATTAAAATAATTTCGCGGATTGGAACACAGCCTCAGAGATGTGGAGATTTCCCGGGAAAATATAATTTTGTAGCCGAAAAAAAAAACCTTTTTGACGTTTTGACTCGATTAGAACATGAGTTTACTTGAAAGTAAACACCAAATTGCATGTTTTCAAGTCCAAATCGTTTAAGTTTAGCCAATAACACGGATTTTTCATTAAACGTAGACGTTTTCCATGCTGTTCATTCTTCTTCTTTCACACCAATGAACATCCTAGTATGCATTTACGGTTCGCATGACAACAGTAAGCAGAAAAGAAAAAAAGGAAAAAAATGATTAACAGCTCCTGGTTACGCCCATTTCTGCCCATTTTCTCATCGAACAGCCGTGTTCTCTACTGAATAATGCATCGCACAGCAACACGACAATCCGTTTAGAAACGCACCTATCCATATACCTACATACACAGGATGAAAAATAGTTCCTAACGGAATCGAACAGCACTTTATCCTGAACAGAAACGAAAAGCATTATGACGCACATCCAAAAACTCACCCCTCTGCGAAAAAGGCATCGACCAGCACCCAAACAAGAAGGGATTAACGCGTAGTGTTTTGTCAATTTTTATTATGATGGGTGCAGCAGCAGCAGCACCTATTCGTCGGTCTTAACTAGGGAGGCTCGACTTGCCTTCCCCGAACGTCAGGACCGGGAATTTAGGGGATGAGGACATATTGGCTGAGACACGAATGGTAATTATTAAGCCGGAAAAAAATATGAAGGTTATGCTTTTGATTCAGTTGCAGGCAGAGGGATGATCTTTGAATCAAGAGGAAGTGGATACAAATGTGAGAAATTTTATGTTGAAAAATTGATTCTATATTTTTACACCGTGAAAAATTGCATAGGAAAATAGTAATTGACGTTCAGAAGTGCAATTTAAATGTTCGTGCTGAAATACTCAAAAACAAATTGTGTCTTTTATTGAGCTCCATGCTCTCAAAATCAATGGTTTTGGTATGCAAAGACGATTCCAAAGCGTGCTAAGATTATCAACTAAATGAGAACAGAAAATATACAGTATGATTTATAGGTAAACGATCTACATTCCCCAGGTTACGCCAACCATCGTCTCCATGTCACAGCTGGCCATCTTTTGTGATCTTATGATTCGTGTAGGACCGGAGGTAGGTCGCACTTCCTGGTTGTCAACTCACCATTTGAAGCCCTCCAGTAACTCAAACTACATTTGCATAATCATAAAATCAATTATGCCGCCGGAATCTATTAGCTCCACTTTTTCCAAGCTTATTTCCCATCAAATGACGCACTAATTAAAAACCTTTCTGTTTATTTCAGCTCTATTGACATTGCGGGGTAAATGCTGCAGATCAGAGGATTCACGCATATTAATTGCTGTGCATTTGACTGTTTCCTGAGTTTTCTTTCAAGTCGAACTCCGTTTTCCAACCATCAGCGTTTCCTCCCACAAAGCTCACTTTTATTGTATGTATAATCTCGTGCTTAAAACAACAATCCGCAGCGTCCTCTGCAAATCATAACGATGGAGGAAATGTGTCGGCCATTTTTGCTTCTTACACGCTACTTCTATCTTGATAACGTTGGTCATTCGTGGCTCGTTTTTGAATTGATTTAAAAACTCTTGAGGAGCCTTCTTAATGGGGCTAGTGCATAGAATGCAAATAACTCTGGATCAAAGCATGCGCACGTTCTCTCTCTCTGAAAAAGGAATGACAAACAGTTAATCGTTCAGTAGCGCTTGCATTAAAAACTCAAATTAATCCACCGATGGTGAGACTGAACCCTTCTTACACTTTGTCAGCATTGCGAACTCAAATGTGCTCAACATGATACTGGATCTTTTTTTTTTCATTACAATTGAACTGAATTCTGTAGAGTCGCATAGTATGGCATCTAATCCACTGTAGGGCATATCTGATCTGCCATACAACGCACCAGATGCGACACAATAGAATGCAAGTTTTGTCAGGTTTTGAACTGCAACAAGTATATTTTCATCTCACAATTATGTGCTCCCATGTATTGTTTTGGTCATATCTCCATGGAAGATTATTCAATCATATTGAAATTTTGACCACTTATTTGAGGATTTGAGGATTTATAACTTTGAGTGGCACCAACAAAACTAAAATCGGTACGCAAATAGCTTAGTTGTAATCGGAGACCAAACTGTTTGATTACTATTAGAATAGGCCGTAAAGTACTTTTTCGTTCATATCTTCGTAACGAAGTGTCCGAATGAAAACAATCAATAGCGTTCAATGGGAATGATATAGCTTTCATTTGCCGCCAACCGCCAAGCAGGCCTAGGCGCCGATGTGCGGAGTAGACGCCGTACCCGCACCGGCGAGATGCTCCTGGAGCTAAAGAAGACAACAGCGCTAAATGGCCCGGCGTATAGAGACCTGGAAAGACAGGCCTTAGGTGAGGGTGTGAAAGTACGCGCCCTCGTCTCACATGTGACGATCCAGTGCAAGAACCTGGATGAGATCACTGAGGCAGACGAGATCTTCACTGCACTAAAGGAACAGTGCATGGTCGACGTTGCCACCGCAGACATACTAGTCTGCGGAAAGGTCCACTCGGGACCCAGGTGGCAACCATGAGGGTTGCGGCAGTCGACGCGGACGCGGCGTTGAAAGTGGCGAAGGTGGAGGTGGGATGGTCCATAGGCCCACTTAAACTACACCAGCCGCCGAAGGCATGTTTCAGATGCCTAGAGAGCGGGCACATGTTCTGGGAATGGGCCCAGATAGGAGCAACATGTGCAGAAGGTGTGGCAGCCCTAGTCAGAAGCCGCGGGATGGCAAAGGTCCGCCGAAACGCTTGATGTGCGCCGGGAAACCGGACGATAATCACGTCATGAGGGGGCCAAGTGCCCGGCCGCTAAAGGTAATCCAACGAGCCAATCGTAATGCAGGTAACCCATCTAAACCTGAACCATTCTGAGGCCGCCCAGCAACTGCTGTGTCAGACAGTTCGCGAGTCGGCATCGAATATCGCTATAATTTCCGACACATACCGAATTCCAGCCGGCAACGGAAACGAAGGAGCCGCCTTACCAACCGGACGACATCACCCTGGAGATATTTGGTGAATCCATTGAAGAGGTCGAGCTAACGGCCACGCACTCCATTGACATTGTAGAGATATGGATGAGCTCCAGGCAACTGGAGCTAGCACACCAAAAGACTGAGGTCACGGTGGTGAATAATCGACGATCAGTGCAGGTAACTGCACAATCGAATCGAAGAGGTCTTTGAGGTATCTTGGGGTCATGATCGACGATAAGCTGTCCTTTATCAGTCACGGCGATTACGCCTGGAAGAAAGCCTCTATGGCTATATCGTCATTATCCTGCCTTATGTCAAATAGCTCGGTGGTGCAAGGGAGTAATTGTAAGCTCCTGGCTAGTGTCGCTCTGTCCATACTTAGGTACGCCGGGCCGGCATGAATCACTACCTAGCGGGGATGATGCCAATAGGCAATGTCATAAAAAAGGACGTAGAGTGCTTCGAAAAACGTGGAACAAGAGGTATTCGGAAGACCACTAGACCATCGCATTCATGGTTAAGTGGCAAAGGGAATGGAACAACTAAACGGGTAGGTTGGTAGGCGACACGGTGAAGACAATACCTGCACAAATATGGGCATGCACAGTCCTTCGCATGCAGCGAGTGTGTGGGAGTTGAGGAAACTGCGGAACATGTGTTGGCAACCAATGGCTTATCGTGCAGCATAACAGCTTGTGCTGGAAAGGATTGTCACATGACGAAGAAAATCCACCATTTTCCTTTCTCTTTTCCTTTTCTCTTCAATTTTCAAACAAAGCACTTCAAACAAGACCCTGTGAATCCTCTAGTTCTAGTTTCAAGCACACAAGCGCGATTCTCCTGCTGTCATCGTAGCGGGCTCTCCCTCACCACAGCTCTAGAACCGCGCTGTAAACTTTCTAGATTTTCAGATTCCTTGCACACTGTGCAATCGATTTGAGCCCAATCCGATGGTCCTGCGCACTGAAAAAAATACCTCACCTGGCGGTTCCGACGAATTTTGATTGTTTTTCTGCGAACTGACTCCACCCGCGCTACGAATTCAAACGAAAAACACCACCGCAGCTTTCCTGGCTGGCCTTCCAAATACTCGCCCAGGCTTCTTGTTTTGTAACTTCTCTAGCTTGTGGACACGATCCGGTTTTTGCTCGTAACATGTATAATTTTTATTTTTTCGCGGGTCCAAAGTCATCTTTCGAAAGAAGAACTAATAGGCTCCAACTTTGCCCAAGGAACTGACTATTTATAGTCTTAAAAAAAATTATGGACTTTTTTCAAAATCCATCGAAAATTGCAATTTCAAAAAATGTACTGTTATATTTCAATTTAATGTTGATTCCATGGCATTTCCAAATAAAAAAATATCATTCATATGTTTTAAAACGAAAAAAAAATGTGCTCCATCTTACAAACCTAACAGTATTCCATTTTACAAACATGACGCCATAAACACAAAACCTCAAAAAATTGTTTCACTTTACGATTTGTTTGGAAATGCCTTTGGATCATAAAAATACACCAAAAATGCTAGCCAACACAAATGTTTACCTTTTGATATCGATGGGAAAATTCCACTTATCACTTCGCTTTTTTCAGGCGGCCCTTTTTTGCGCTTGTTGCACCATAAGTGAGAAGCACTGCAACTACTAGATGCACGCGCTCAAACTAAGCTATTCAGCTTACGTTTTACCTAGCTTAACATTCCAAAAGCACTCAGCAGACAAATTGAAACGAATCATAAATTGTTAAACTAAGGCCTCCACTAAGGAAACGTTTTCCGAACAACTCGCCGCAACTTCAAATTGTTGCTAGCTGCGAATCACATGACAAAAGCAACTATGGGTTGCTGCAACTTAAGCAGGATTGGAAATAGATCGTCTGTTGGAAAGATAGCGAGATTTACGGCTTGCAACTATTATTATTTATTACCATAGAGTGATTTTCAAATACTACGAAGTAGAAATGCATTACACGCTAAGATCAGTTTACCCAAATATGAGTGAAGAATACTCATAATCACGAAAAGTGCACATACGCATTTATGGGTAAAGTGGCCTTTACCCATATATGAGTATTTTTTCCCAAACAAATTTACTCAAATATGGGTAAAAACAACTTTACCCATAAATGAGTATGTGCACTTTTTTGCGATTATGGGTAAACTGAGCTTAGCGTGTAAGCCAATTAGATAAAATTTTGGCTTGAAAATGATCCTCAATTCATGCACTGAAAAAAAAACTTTTATCTTTTTTTTTTATCTTAATTGGCAATATATACGTTTGCGACATTTTATTATTGGCGAATGGTTGGGACAAACACATATCGCTTTTTTGTTGCTAGTTTTTCACGGTTTTTGAACAAAAAATGATTCATTGGCCCTAACACAACAACATCAGATAAGGAACCGAATTTAAGTCATACCTGTTATCCTGTTGTTGGTCATTTCCATTATTACAATTACCATGAAAATGACCGGAGAAATTTTTTCATCATCACATTATTGACCATGGTCATGGTTACAGGAACTATTCTGGCATTATAGTGAATATTAAATCATCAATTTTGAATGGTCATTTTGACCATGCTTATAGTTGATTGAAAATCATTATTCTGCCCTAGTCATCCTAATCCCCAATAATGGTAAAATTGACTATC
>JASCZW010009390.1:0-42833 GCA_034211315.2 Aedes japonicus | reverse complement strand
TATCCATTCGTAATTCTGGACTCAATAAATTTAGTTTGTTATGACAAGCACAGCATAAGAAGCACCGAGAAAGTGGCGAACCAGCCCAGGAGGCTGAAAGCCACTTTAATAAAGATAAAAAATACACCGAGAAAAAATGCCTAAAAGTTACCTAAGAAATGTCTTTTGAAAAACATAAATTGTTATTTGAGATAGTTGGGAATATTTCATAGGTAACATTTTGTATTGGCTTACTTAACTTGGTGTTGGCAAGATTTTTTTATTAAAGGTTTACTGGCGGGACTCTGAATAGAATAGAAACTTCTACGCCAGGCCTTTGATGATATCGTTGCGAAAATCCATTCGAATCATTTTTAAAGCCAAACACGGGACATGTCGTCCAAGAAGACACTGCTACAAATGATTTGGCAAGAGCCACGTTTGAGACATTTGAATCCTTTCGTCTGTTTCTTCATTTGTCTTTTTGTCAGGTTGCTAGTCAGAGTATCGTTTTCAAGTTAAATAAGACATTTTGTAATTTTTCAGTCTTTTACAAGTTTAGTCCGTTGGTGTGTCATTTATGTGCTATGAGAGTCTTCCGAACCAAAAATAAGAAGTTATTGTATTGTTACTTGTGCGTTAGAATGATGTGTGTGTGTGTGTGTGTGTGTGTGTGTGTGTGTGTGTGTGTGTGTGTCCAATCTAACACCCACCGGCCGGCAGTGGTATTATGGAAGAAATCTGTTTGCCATTGTGTTTTTTTACCTGACCAATGCAAGGAGCTTTAATCCGGGAGTTAGAAAGTGCTAGGTCTATTGCAGATCCAGTAACCCATTTCAGAATGTCTGGAGAGTCACGCCCATTCCAAGGTTACTTTCACACGCAATAATCCCCGCATGTAAACATTACCGTTTTCATGTGGATAACGGTAGAGTTCACATACTTCCAGGTTCAAAATTAATCAAACCTGGCGCGTATATATTGCATACTAGCTGATCCCGGTGCGAGCGTTGCTACGCCTGCAACTAAATGAATGGACATTACATAGACCTGACGCTTTTTTTTAATGAGTTTTTTTTTAAGTAATAAGGAGTTCAAACTTCTATCAGAACATTCTTCTTACCCAGACAATACACAGTTTGTGGCTTAGCTACGTGGATAATTCTCAGGATTGGTTGAAATTTGTGTTTGAATTCACAGAAATCCATTTTAATATAAATAAAAATCCTGTTTCCAATAACCCCCACATGCCAAATGTGGTTTTATTTACTTGAATAGTTCTCGAGTTATGCAGAAAATTGCGTTTCATTTGTATGAGAGCCCCCCCTCCCCCTTTTCAGAGGGCAAAGAGGTCTCAAACCACCATAGAAATATGTCTGACCTTCAAAAAAATCCACATGCTATATTTGATTCCATTTGCTTTATTCGTTCTCGAGTTATGCAGAAATTTGTGTTTCATTTGGTTGAGAGCCCCCCCCCCCCCCTTCAGAAGGCGGAAGAGTCTCAATGACCATAAAAACATTTCTCTCCTTCAAAAAACTCCATATGCCAAATTTGGTTCCATTTGCTGGATTAGTTCTCGAGGTCTGCAGAAATTTGTGTTTCATTTATATGGGAGATCGAGGAAGAGGGGTAAGAGGGGACTCAAATTATCATAGAAACATTTCTCTCCTTCAAAAACCTCCATATGCCAAATATGGTTCCATTTTCTTGATTAGTTCTCGAGTTATGCATAAATTTGTGTTTCATTCGTATGAGAGCCCCCCCCCCCCTTCAGAAAAGGGAGGGGTCTCAAATTAGCATTGAAACAGTATTCATCTACAAGAACCTCCACATGCCAGATTTGGTTCAATTTGCTTGATTAGTTCTCGAGTTATACAGAATATTGTATTTCATTTGTATAGGAGCCCCCCCCCCCCCCTTTCAGAGCGAAGAGGAATCTGAAACCATCAAGAAACCTTTCTTGCCTTTAAAATCTCACACATGCTAAATTTGGTTTCTTTTGTCAGGGTCTCAAACCACGTAGAAACATTTCTTGCCTACAAAACCTCCACATGCCATATTTGGTTCCATTTGTTTGATTAGTTCTTGAGTTATGCAGAAAATAGTTTTTCATTTGCATGGGAGCCCCCGTTTCTAAAGGCGGGAGGGGTGTCGAACTATCATAAGATCCTTTCCCGGACCCAAAAACCCCTGCATACAAATTTGCATAACGGTAGGGATAGTTCTCATGTTTGGTTGAAATTTGTTTCATTTGTGCACTGAGAGCCCCCCTTTTTAGAGGGAGGAGGGGCTTTGAACCACCATGAAAACATTTCATGCCTTAAAAAAACTCGCCCATTCAAATTTGGTTCCATTTGCTTGATTGCTTTCTCGAGGATTGAAATTTGGGTTCCATTTGTTTGAGAGTACCCACTCCCCCCTTCTTCCTCATATGACGGAAGAGTCTCATATCACCATAGAAACATTTACCACTTCCACATGCGAGATTTGATTCCATTTCTCTTTTTAGTTCTCGAGTTGATGCAGGATTTGCGTTTCATTTGAATAGGCTCTCCCCCTTTCAGAAATGGGAGGGTTTCAAATCAACATGGAATAATTTTTTGTCTTCAAAAACCACCACATACTAAATTTGGTTCGATTTGCTTGATTAGTTCTCGAGTCATGCAGAATAGTGTATTTCATTTGTAACAGAGCCCCCCCTCCCCCCCTTCAGGATGGAAAGGGGTCTCAAACCAACATAGAAACATTTTTTGTCTTAAAAAACCACCACATGCTAAATTTCGTTCCGTATGCTTGATTAGTTCTCGATTCATGCAGAATATTGTATTTTATTTGTATGGGAGCCCCCTTTTATGATGGGGAGGGTTCTCAAGCTACCATAAAAACCTTTTTTGTCTTCAAAAACTCACACATGCTAAATTTGGTTTCTTTTGCTTGATTGGTTCTCGAGTTGTGTAGAAATTTGTGTTTCATTTGTATGGGAGCCCCCCTTTCCAGTAAACGGCGGGGTCTCAAACTACCATAAGATTATTCTCCGGCCCCAAAAATCTCTGCATGCAAAATTTCACGCCGATCGGTCCTTCCGCTCGCGAGTTAAATCGTGACAAAGTAAACCCCAACTCATTTTTATTTATATAGATTACTGATTTTGTGATGTTTCTGTCTGACATTGGTTCTCTTATCATAACTTGGCTTTTTTATTGTTTATCCGTAGTCCTTTTTTGTAATTTTCTTTTAATTATCCTAAAAATAATTTCTACCTCCTTTAGCGTTGGTGCTATGATTAAAATATCATCTGCAAACACTAATATTAACGGTAGATTATCATTATGTTCTACACAACAAATTTACTCTTGGATATTTTATTTTTACTTTTCTTAACACATCTTGAATCATAAGTATAAATATGTATGGTGATAGTGGACATCCTTGTTTTATACCTATCGATTTTGGCATTCCCTTTGTGCGTATTCCATCCCATAATATACATGTTTTTTTTTGCATTAAGTGCTTGCATTACTCTGTTTCTAACGAGTTCTGGTACTGCAAGTTTCTGAAGCACTTTTGGGATCGAGTCTAATCTTACATTGTCAAAAGCTTTTTCTAAATCTATCGATGCTACTATTGTTGTTTTTCCACCATTCCATCGTTCTTCTAAACATCTCCTGGCATAAAACATTTGATCGTCTGTAGACCTATTTCTAATGAACGCAGCTGGACGATAACCAGGGTCTCCTGCATACATCCTATGTCTATCCATTAACTGTTTTACGTATATTTTGTACCCTATATTACATAAACTTACCCTTCTTAAATCTTGTGTTTCTTTTGCAGCTTTACATTTTGGAATTTGTATCTGGATTGATTGTTTCCATTGATCTGGAATTTCATTTGTTTCCCCCACCTTCTTTGTTATTTGATACAATTCCTCTACTGTTTCTTTGTTAGAATATTTTATATATTCATTTTTTACTCCATCCTGTCCTGCTTCTTTTCCGTTCGATAGATTTCTGATTAAATTGTTGATTTCTTGCTTACTTGGTCCTTCCGTTATAATTTCATTATCCTTTCCTATTTCAAGTGGTTTCAATTCAGATGTTTCTAATTCCTCCATCCATTTTTCCATCAAAATGTTTGATTTTTTGACTCTTTTCTTGACATAAATTGTCTTAGAAACTTATTTGATTTTTTTATCCTTTCTCCTATCTCGTAGCCTTTTAATTCATTGTAAAATTGAACAATTTCTTTTTCATTGTGTTCCTTTACTTTGATTGCATCATCTTGTCTTCGTATATAAATGTTTTGCCTAAACCATTGTGTTTCCATGCCCCGATCTTTCGCTTGTCTGATTTGTTTCCTTGCCTTCATCAGACTTGTCATGGCCCTTTTTCTATTTGGTGCTATAGGACATTTTTCTTTTTCTAAAACTTTTCTTGCACTAACCGTTACTTTTTCAGTGAAAACTTCGTAGGTTTTTGTAGTATCTAAATTGTCCACCTCAACTGGCCTGTGCTTACCTAATTCTTGTAAATATTTTTTATTGTTTTCTTTGTTTTTTAATGCACTAGGCTGTAATCTTCTTTTTTGTACTTTTTGTTTTCTGACTTCATCTTTTTGCTCTGTATTTCATTATTTTGTGATCACTCTGAATTTCTGTCCATGCAGCCGTAAAAAAAAATCTGCAATAAACTCGCATGTTTCCTCTTTTGGCTTTTTTAAATTTGCCCTCACTGTTTCATTTGAGAATGTGTTGATATCTTTCAATAATGCTTTCGGTAGTTCTTTAAATACATCTAAGTTTAGAGAGATTATACTTAACTTATGGCTTACTGCCCATAAATAGCTTCCCTCATCTACAATAATTTCTCCTACTTTTATTCTATAGTTTTCGGCGTTAACCCATCTAACTCTGTTGGTAATCTTGTGTTTCTCAATGTTACTTGTGCGTTAGAATGATATACCTTAACTCATTCTGAAGCATTTCACCAGCCGTTCGTAGGGACGCTGTTGTTACCGAAAGTGTTACATTTTCAAATTTGCTTTCCTTCTCAGTCGTGTCCATGTCCCCTGTTTTGTGTGGTGGCATTTCGTTTTTTGAATTTTTGTTATTTACACGCTCATTCGGTTTTTCCCAAAATTGGGTAACTATTACCCATTTTCATAAAACAGGCTGAGACGTCAACCCATAGGTAAGGCGATTTATGAAAGTGGGGAAATTTTACTTGGTTACCGCAAATTGAAAAGTATTACAATTTTTGATCTATTTTCTAAAACTTTTCTAATCCAAAAAAAATCATTGTAGAAATTCGATTTGTTCGATCAGCAAAAGCTAACCAACCCATGTCCAACAGAGCCTGTTTGAGTTGGTCGGACTGACGGCCAAGGAAGTCCCACGATGCGTGACCAATGCGCACCAGCACCGGGTTCTGGACACCGTGATGAGTGTTGTCGAGGATCAACTGCTGGAGGAGAGCTACCCTTCGTTGATTTCGCTGGCGACTGTCGTTGGGATTGGGCTACTATCTGGTCAACTTGCTCACTGTATTTTTTTTTTAGACGGGATGGAAAACCTGCAACAAGACACCTAAAAAACTCAGGGTGAGGGGATGAGGGTGCCAACTCGTCGACCCACTAAAAACCCACCCGTCCGTGCCTTAGGCCCTGGACCACCTCTCGGTATTACTTCGGGGAGGGGATTGTTGTGCTTGTTAAGCTTCCACGATGTCTAACTATTTAGGGCTTCAGTAGTTAGGCGGTCCCTGCGACCTGCCTTTGGTCGTTTCGCCATTTTTGTTGGAGATCGAGGACGATCTGGGAGGCTGCTACGCGGGTTTTTGTTGAAAGCAAGTCGTAAAAGAAATCAATTGATTGATTGATGTATCATTGCCTATTAATATAAATGATGGATCATGAGAAATAATAAAAGAAATGAGAATCATGAGAAATAATAAAAGAAAGAAAGAAATAAAAGAAATAATAATAAATATGTTTAAATGCTGTCCAAAAGTGTGCTTTTTGTGATAATAAACTACACCCTACCAAAATGTCATGTAAATGTCTGTCCTCTGAGACCTACTCAGCTTAGTCAACTGAGTTTATATGATCATATGCAACATATAAACTATTTGCAAATACTGAACTCGACCTTTGATTCTCCATCTCAGAACTATGTTGCTCATCGATAAGAAGATTTTCAGATGCACTTTTGGGCTGCATTTTCATTGATCTGGCAACACTTGTGTGCTTCTTTCCAAAATGGTAAAGAACCAGACCAGCCCTTGGACCTGATAGTTGACGTTAAACTACTACAAGATTTTGCCAGTGCCCAGGGACTTCACTTGGTGTTGGCATGATAAGTATTTAAGAACTTTAACCCTTAGCAACCCTCGATAGTTCCAATTTCAGTTATCGAGGTATTCGTTCCTGCTAGGGTAACATTCACGAAACAAAGCTAACAACAAAAGACCTATGTAGTAAGACATAGTGGGTGCGTAAAGCACACAAAAAAAGTGGAGCTGCCATGACGAATAATTCTTTGAAGGCATTGTACACTTAGTAGCAAAAAAAAAGCCAGACAAAATGTTGTTTCCAAAAAATGCGTTGTTCAACCCTCTGTAACTTTAACAATTATCAATATATTTTGACAACATTATAAGTAATGTTTTGACCTCATATGACCAAAATTTTATGTTGATGAAATTTATAAATTTGAAGGTATCATATAATATGTGAAAAAAGTTAGTTTTGGACATACCAATTTCAAAAATCCGAAATTCTGTGAATTTTAAGGTAGCATATTGAAAATTTCTCGAAGACTTGAAACAATACATAGATTGATGTGAACAAAATTCTAACAGTTTCCATCAAGTGGTTTGAACTACACCTGGCGTCAAAGTTGACGCTGCAACATGAGTATTTTCCTTTTTCACCCGATATTGACCATGCTGAAATATCGATGCAAAAACAATTTTAATTCAGCGTAAGCCCTTAAGTTATTACCGTTATCCGTCGGACAAATAAAATATCTCTTCGGGAATTTGGACACCTTTGTCCGGAAATGCTCGACAACGGCGTTCGCAAACTACTCTCACGCCAAGTTGGCGAGATTGTTGAATGTGGCTAAATCAACTGATACCAACGTATTAAAAGTGTTCGGTGAACGTGAAAACCGGAGGCCACAGCGACGACAAAAAGAGTTGCCCGCTGTTTCGAGCGGAACCCCAACCACTCTGTCCAAGATGTTACAAAGAAGCTGGAAGTGGTGCCTTCAACCGTGGATAGAGCTAAAAAACGAGGCTGAAATGTCGACTTACAAGAAAGTTTTTGACTCCAAATCGCGACGATAAACAAAACGCCACCGTCGGCCAAAGACGCGATCGCGAGGTTGATACCACGACGATGCTGACGACGATTGATTGCATGGTACAGGACGATGAAACTTACGTCAAGGCAGAATTTAAACAGCTACCTGGACAGAAATTTTATACGGCAACCAGACGGGGAAAGGAGGCAGATATTTTCAAGCACATTAAACTGTCAAAGTTTGCGAAGAAATATCTTGTGTGGTACGCCATCTGTACCTGTGGCTTGAAGAGCGATGTTTACATTGCGGCTGGAATCGTCAACCAGGAAATTTATCTGAGCGAGTGCCTACAAAAACGTTTACTGCCTTTTCTGGCACAAATTTTTCAGCAAAATTTAGCTTTTTATCACGGTTGGGCACCTTTTTCACTTTGTAAGCCTTCAGTCATTGCCTCTGCTTCACTTTTTGTACGTATGATTTTGACATCCCAACTTTGCGAGCCCTATTTCGCACAGAAAGATTAGGATTTCTCTCAATAATGGCTACCACCTTCTTATCCATTTGTCAAGAGCAAACTTTACGATTTGTTTCACTTCTAACCTTCCGATCCACAGTCAAGCGCTGATGAATGATTTGCAAACACAAGACACGGCACTTTTCGGTTGTTTTAGTTTCTTGGCTAGATCACGTGCCGAAATATTCGAATATTGCTGCCGTTCCTTCTGCTCAGAAACCGGAGACTCCTCGAGCTGGGTCTCAGAGTCGGCCCGCTTCTGGATAATCGGTGGGGCTACGCGAAATACTGTAGACTATGAAATTTCCAACTTTGGAAATTATTTAATGGACAAGTAAATTGAAGCAATAATAGGTTTAATTAAATAAAATATGTGTTCTGGATTCATTGGGCTATTGTAGTGGGTGGTATGCATGTCGGGTACGTCCATGATGGGTACGGGTTGTGTCGAGTGTTGGGCACGTACCGTTGCTGCCGTTGGACAAGTGCTCGCCGATGACCTCTTAGAACTTGTAGATGTCGATGGCGTCTTCTTATCATCACGGACAATGGCGATAAGGCTTTGGCGGTTTCAAACTAGTAATGGCCGACACTGGCGGAAAGCGGTTGGTTGGCGTCTTCCTTGTTAGTCTCTATCGGCGGGCCACGGCCAGACCATCTTTGGCTGCGCCGAGAAAGGGACTGCTTTTCTTGGTGGTTGTGGTCGTCAGATCAGAAAGTGAACCTAGTCCTTTACTGAAGTTTGTCAGCAGCAGATAATTTCTCATCTCCATGCGAAGCTCTAGAAGTGGACAGTAATTTATTGCTAGAACGAATAGAACTGAAGAGAAAGGGTGTTGATAGTTCCGTATAGCATGTACCGACTATTTCACACATTATTTAAAAATGAACCCAACAGTGGGAGATAATTACTCATCCATGTTAAGCAGTACTAGGAGATGGACAAATCGCTAGAACCAGATCAAAGCAATAGGTAGTATAAGTACACGTTCGGTTGCATTACCTTTTACCAGACAAGGGGTACCCTCTCCCTTGCCTACCCTAGATTGGGTAGCTTGATAAAGGGCTATGTACCTGATCGGATACTACCATTTAATGCCCTCCGCTTTTCAAACTTATATCTTTCAATATCAGCCTGCCGTTACCCTATACGGAACTATCAACACCCTTTCTCTTAATTTCTATTCGTTCTAGCAATAAATTACTGTCCACTCCTGGAGCTTCGCATGGAGATGAGAAATTATCTGCTTCTGAAAAACTTCATCAAAGACCGTTACTCCGCGCATGGGAGAATACAAAAAACAACAATCAAAGTCTAGTCCTTTACGTTTATGCGAAGACGTCCGATAGGGCAGTGCATCTAAGCCGAGTAGTGTTCTGTGTGGGCCACCGCAATATCGGTGTAGGCCGTATGAAGTGAAATTGTCCCGAAAACTGTACAACATTACAAAAAAAGGTCATGTGTGAGGACAGAAGGGAAAAGTTTCTCAAAGGGAACGGGGACAATATTCATATTTCCTGAATATGGGATTGCAAGCTGCCAACTCCCAATCAGTGCACTCACTTCTCGACACACTTCACACGAAAGCCAAATTAAAAATGACCAATGGTGGCCAATCTAGCTTCAAGCCAACCCCAAATACATTTTTTTTTTGTTTTAATTTCTTTTTTTTCTTAATCCTGTTTCCCTACTAACCCATTGACCTATGAGAAACCCAATAGTTCTAAAAATATTACAAATTCACAACAACAACACATCTTAAATATTGTAACAACGGTTACACACGAAATAGAGTGGAGAGTTTCAGCTGTCAAATAAGTCGAACATTTCAGCGATCCGTGAAATATGAAATCTACACTGGAAGAACAGTGTCAGAAGTTTAACATGGACAGGCTTTACGTTATTTGGTTATTTGAGCTAATGTATAGAAAAATGGTATTTGACGAATTGGCTTCCAAACTAAAATCTATAATTTAGTTTTTCATCGATTCAGTTAAACTCCTTTGAAGGCTAAAGAAAAATAAAGGAGCATATTCAGGTTTTTTTTTATAAAACTCAGTTATTATAAGTATCATGCAAATAAGTTCCAAAGCTCTAAATTCCTTAGCATGAGCATGAGCATGAGCATGATTGACCGCCCACGGATGCTACTCCGTTATTGCTAGATCAGCTGTATTTACACAAAGCACCAACAGATGATGTTTGGAACTAACATACATCCTCAATGTGTAAAAACTGGTAACCCATTATAAAACAATACCAGCTCCAGCCGTGCTCAAATGCTGGTCATGTAGTGAATGGGAAGGAACGTGTTGACGTGATACTCGCTTTGAAGGAAGCCGAGAAATCCTCTGCACTTCCACGAGAAATCACTGGGATGTTGGATACTTGGGAGAAGGTTTGTTTAACGATACGTTGTGACTGAAAAGAGACAAGAATAACGAAAAACAAAACAAAATAAACAAAATCAAACAGGATTGATGAACAGATATTGTTTTTAAAATGTGGTAGAAATAAATTATTTGTTGCTTGAAAAAAAAATTAGAACAAATATATAAGTAAAATTTTTGTAATCCCCCGGATGTTTGAAGAGCTACGCCATTTCTCTGAAAAGATACTAAGAGTTATTGTTAAGGGCTGTCGATGGTTAATTAAAACTATGTGTTGGACACTTATTTCTAAAATGAGCATGTGGGGTCATTTGGACGCATTCGACGATCGAGCTTAGGGCATCGTACAGTTCGCCACTGAGCTCGGCTTTCAAAGCTCGCTCAATCGTCCATCCAGTGAAACTTGTATATTCCTCGAATACAATTTCAAGCTGATCAAAGCTAGCATGGGCCAGGATTTTGTAGAACACCTCCTCATCTGTGTCCAGCTTGCCTTCGCCAGCATTGTACAACTGGTTTGCTTGTTCGATGGCTAGATCCGGATCCACGGTTCCTTGAAGATCATTGTCAGTTGCCGCCAGAAGCTATCAGACGATTCATTGCAAAGATGTTCTGCCAATGAACGATCATTCATCTCTTCATAATTTTCCACCACACCATGAATTTGTTCATTGTTCAACGAGCACAGAATCTCGATCAGCGTTTTTTAGCTCCGATGCCATCCATGGCCTTGACCCCCACCCCTAGTGAGAACATTTCATTGAATAAATGACTACAATACTCAGTTGTTTATTTAGCTGAAGTGTATTTATGCTATATCTGAAGAACTCAATCGACTTTTCTACTAAATAGCCCCTTAATCTTAAAATGTTACTTATCCATACATTTACTGTACCCTTCATTGTTAGTGAGTTTTTTGAAGGACAGTTATTGGTTTGATCTATAAACAAATCATATTAAAGCTCATTTCTCTATATCCTTCAGCTCAGCTACTCTCAATGTATGCCTCCCTCCGCATCCTGTAATAATTTAACTAGAAATTCAAAATCCACCGATTCCAAATCACGCAAGAAACTTCCACCGCCTAGCATGCAAGTCGGCAGAATGTTACAACTTCAAACAAATGTAAAAGAGGTCGATGAATCAACCCTCTCCGATTTAACGCTAATATGCTATTATGATTTATTAAGTTTGTTATTTGAAAAGTGTCTAGATTCATGAACAAAAAGCAGCACGGCATCCAAACTTTGGATTTGGTAATTTGTGGAAACGCTTAAGAAATCCTCCAACAAATGTGAAAAAGCACGTTGGTGAATATTTAGTATTTGAGAAGGAAATAATTTCTCATCACCATGAGGCTCTAGCAGTAGAGCGCACTTTTTTTGCTAGAACAAAGTTGTTAAGAGAAAGTATTGATAGTTCCGTTAGCGCACGGCAGGCTGTGAAAATTGAATAGATCTAGGATTTTTTATTCAAAAAGGCGAATCTAACAATGAGAGGCTCTTTCCTCTCTCGCTCTCATTCATTTATTACAGCGCCGTTATAAATCTTCTGAGGGATTCTTTATTACAGATAGAAACAAAACAGTGCTGGCTACCGTACTCTACAAGTTGAATGAAAAACATAACGCTGAATGGAATATGAATGGAAGAGAAAGTTATCAAAGAGAGTCTCTCAATTGCAGATTCGCCCTAATGAAAAAAACCCAAGAGATGTAGTTTTTGAAATTGAGCGGAGGGCAGGATAGAATGTGCGCTTGATCGTGCTCGTATACTACCGGTAGCTTAAATCGACAAAGATTTTTCATTAGGGCCTAACTGACAAACGTAAACAATGGCTTTCTCGTCACACAGAGGTTTCTCGCGTAAACCTCCAATTTTATCGGATAGGTGAATTCTTCCTCTTTGAAATAGCCGCAGTGGATTGATTAGGTGAGTTTTTATTGACGAGAAATTCGCGGTAAAAGCCATTGTTTACGTTTGTCAGTTAAGCCCTAATGAAAAACCTGTGTCGAAATGGTTCTAACGAACTGTCTATTCACACTCCCAAAACCCCTACATGGGAGAGAAACTATCTCCCGCTCATTTGGGTTTTTTTGGTATACGACTTCTGCTTTACCCAACCTAACCTGTCTACTCCTAGAGCCTCATGGTGATGAGAAATTATTTCCTTCTCAAACAACATCATCAAAGATCGTTACTCCGCGTATGGGGGAATACAAAGAAAGACTATATCAGTTAATATTTAGTGTCAACCAGTGGGTACGTGTGCTTTACTCTAAAATTCTCTTCCTTCAAACTCACCTTCAATTTAATTTACCCATTGAGTTGGACAAATCACAATAGAAAATGTATGAAATATACTCTAAATATAACCTATTTAGGATTATATCTGAAAATCCAACACCCACCGCCAAAACTCTAAATTCCTTAGCTAATACAAAATACGTCTTGTTTGATAGGGTAGGTAACGATTTAAGCACCCCGAGACTCTATTCCAAGCACGGGGTTAACGTTAACCTACAACGCTCATTTTTTGCAGTATGATGCTCCATCTAGTGAAGCACCATACTGCAAAAAATGAGCGTTGTAAGTAAACGTTAACCCCGTGCTTGGAATAGGGTCTCGGGGTGCTTAAGTCGTTACCTACACTATATGATTTTGAAAATTTTTTGTCGACAACTGACACGAAGAAGCTTGAAGAAGTTTGGGAAGAAATGCAAAAACTTCAGGAAAGTCTTCTAGGTTTTCCAAAAAATTTTAGGAAAAAAAATGCTCAATAATTCGAATTTTTTTTCAACACAACAGTGACTTCAAGGCTTTGAGTATTTTATTGATCATTCCAAGCTTAATTAACTTCATCCACGCACTGATCAACGATCACACAGCTGTGTACTCATTTCTCAGGCAATAAATATTCTGCAGCAGCCACTCTGCTTGTGACGCTCAGCAGACAACTGGGAATAAATTCTCCTGCGAAAAGAAATGAATGGGCCAACATTGTCGGCCATCCGTGGAGAAAGCGCCGTCGAGGTCGCCATCGTCGTCGAATGAAGAAGCCACCAATCTGAGCATCATGCAGGCAACTTGATGCCGTACTTTGCATAAAATTGCAATAAAGTTTGTGAATTTATGAACTACTACTGGGGATCCCGCTATACAAGCTACAGAAGCTAACTCAAAGGGATGAACTGACGTCACTCTTGATGATGGTAGTCTTCAGCTTGTTCCTGTTACAGTCTGACATCCAGTTGTCAAATTAATAGGTTGTCTGCCTGCCCGTGCTCTCCATATAAATACGCTCAATGGGCAAATCACTCAGTCAGTGAATTAACTTAGTTCAGTTCCAGGCCTCAATGCATGTAAGAATTTCACTCCATTAACCGTTTAAAGCCTTCCAGGGGAAATGGAATCTGCAGTGCTAGGCAGTACTTTTCCCTGCTATTCGAATAGAGACATCAGTTTTCGGTTTTAAAATCAAACAACGCAACCCAAAACGATTTGCATAGCACATTGACTGCCGACCTCGCTCCCCCTGCTTCTTCTTACGTTAAGCTTCGAAGCAGTCTGCTCACACACACTGGGTCCCTTCCCGATCAAAGGGGTTTGATAATTCCAGGCACGGATTCCGAATTATATTTCCAGTGCCAGTTTCGTGTTTGTGGGTCTCATTTCGATTTCGATTGTGTGCTGATTTCGGCGATCGAATCTCTGGTCTGGTTTGGAGACACGCTTACTGGTGTATGGAAGTTATTCCCATACTGGCGAAAATTTTTGTTTTCGAATGATATCATGTGAACTAAATTTTCAGACTGCGGCAAAATAGAGAATCTATGGTAATGGGTGGTGGCTTGACTGGCGTAGTCTGTCAAGGCATTGTACTATGAAGCTGAAAGTGGTGAGTTCGAGTTGAGAATGTTCTATTTATATACTTAGAGAGTGGTATCATTCCTGTTTCAGTTAAATTGTACCAGTTGAATCATTGGTCTTGACTGTCTGTTGGTAACTGCTGGCAAGTTGAAGCTATCGCTTAAAAACTGTGAAAGCATATCTAGAGCACTAAACTTAGAGCCAGCAAACCACTCACTACAAAAATGGTTAGAGCTTATAAGAAGAAGATGGTAATGGGTGGGAAAACATCGGATAGTAGGTTCACTTACTCATTACTCATGTTCAACTGAGCATCGAACGTGCGAACTATGGGAAACTTGATTTTGTCAAAGAATGGGATTGTTCCATGTTAGTTTTTGAACAAGGTTTTACGATGATGATTTTTCAATGATAGTTTTGAATACTCCTCTGTATGATTGTTATTTTTAATGTTTTATATTATTTCTGATAATATTTTCAAAAAGTTCAAGCTAACAAAGTTTTATATATGTCATGTACTGTTTCTGCTTTTGATTTTTGGTGAAATATTCAAGAGCTCTAGGAATCATTGGGGAATAGATTTTTTTAGTCCTTTCTAATCTACTGGGCCAGATGGAATTTTTCCAACACTTGTTCAAACGTGAAAATCTGTAACTAACCCTATTTTGATTGAATTATTCTAGTTTTCTAATGGGATTAATTCCAAAGAAATGGATGGAAGCCTGAGTTGTATTTATGCCAAAGGCAAATAAACATGATAAATCTTCACCAAAATCTTATAGACCAATGAGTCTGTCATCAATATTTTTGAAAATAATAGAAAAACTGGTGCTACGATCAAAATGTGGTCAAACATTAATGTGTGTGAGTCGATCAAAGTTTTTATTAATAAGTCAAATTCTTTTTCTACTTCAAGTTCAATTAATACAGAATACAGGAAAAATATTCAGCAAAGCTTCCTTTTTACCAAATGCAAATTGCGGGTCTGCCATAATATTTTTTACAGTCTTTTGTCCCATTTATTCGACGCAGAACGACAGTTTGCCTTGAACTGTTTCTCGCTCACAACAGCTTTTTGAATCTTCTTAAGGTTCCGCTTGACGATGGCCCAATATTGTTCGATTGGGCGGACCTCTGGCATGTTGGGAGGGTTCTTGTCCTTGGGCACCACTTGAACGTTGTTGGCAGCATACCAAATCCAATTTGGCAAGATGCCAAATCCGGCCAAAATAGAACGGAACAATTATTTATTTATTTATTTATTGATATAATTCCAACTGACTTAACATCTTATTGGAATGGGGAAAAGCCATGTGGCGTAAAAACCCCCCATTTCTAAATCGTACACTACATAAATCAATAGAAGGAATACAAAGCAACAAAACTTAATTAGTGTCTTAACTCTAGTATCTTCGCCATTAGTGCCAGTACGTAGTAAATGCCACAATTTCTGAACTAGCGTCTCGTCGTCCAACTACGCTGAATCCAGTGACGGAAGGTCTCAGCGGAACAGTTGAAGTCAAACAGAGCATAGAGTTCATTGAAGCGCGATGACATGAATCGAATTGGATCGTGTTGGCCGTAGTTTGCTGCACGAGTTCCGAACTGCAGAAAATTTCTTGTTCGCAGAACTCGTTCAGGAGCGTAGATGAACAGTTTGGCCAAAATTCCTAGAGAGTCGGTTTCACCTAGTAGCACTTTTGCTGCGAAAACTGCTTGCATGGCTGTACGCCTATGCTCCAATGTTTCAATACCCAAGAGTGAGCAACGATCCTGGTACGCTGGAAGGTTGACAGGGTCATTCCACGGCAGATGACGGAGAGCATAACGAACAAATTTTCTTTGGACTGCTTCAATCCTCGCAATCCAGATCCTTTGATACGGGCACCACACCAAGGCTCCAAATTCCAGAATAGAACGCACGAGAGAGCAGTACAATGCTTTCAGACAGGTGGGATCACGAAACTCGTCGGAGATCTTAAACATGAAACCGAGCTGTCTGTTTGCTTTGGTTATCATATCCGTTTAGTGTTGTCTAAATGTCAAACCAGAGTCAAGCGTGACTCCAAGGTCACGAACAGTATCAACTTTCTGCAGAGTTATGTCGCTTTAGGAATGGCAGTAGACGTTTATGTAGGCACTCGCTCAGATAAATTTCCTGGTTGACGGTTTTGGTCGCAATGTGAACGTTGCTCTTCAAGCCACAGGTACACATGGCCTGCCACACCAGATATTTCTTCCCGAACTTTGACAGTTTGATGTGCTTGAAAATATGTGCCACTCTCTGCCTACCGATGGTTGAAGGCACCACTCCCAGCTTCTTTGCGTTATCTCGACAATTTGACTATCAATCAGGAAAATCAACAGTAACAGCTCTCTACACTCTGGTAACTAAAAATAGCAAAATCATTTGATTCTACCGAAGTTCTCCTAACAACGTTTGTTTGATTTGACAATGCATCCTTCACGGGGGCGACCCTGGCGTAGTGCTTATCATCCATACCTCTCACGAGTTCGAATCTCACCCCCGGAGAGGTTACGAAAATACCCAAAAGGTATTTGATTGTCTACAATGGGAGATGAACCAGCCGAGGTCTTAAAATCTCGATAATAAAGGAACAAAAAATAAAATGCATCCTTCATATCCATGATAAACGCAATGAAAAATCATGTTTTTAATGAATACGAAGTTAACTGTATTGTAGAAATGTTATCCATCCATGTTGCCCTCAAGGGGGAGTTCTAACTCCACTACTGTGGTCTCTGGTTGTTAATGATCTACTTTTAAAACTAAAGCATGAAGGGTTGGAGGTAATTGGTTTTGCGGATGACATAGTCATTACAGTTTGCGGAAAATTTGATGAAACGGTTTCTGAGATCCTATAAAAATAACTATCGTACCTTTTACAAAAACGACCTTAAATTAGGTGATGTCAAGCTTTCAGGGTCGACGGAAATGAAGTATTTGGGGGTAACTTCAGATAACAAACTTTACTGGAACCAATACATAGAACAACAAATAGAGAACGCGACAAATGCTTTCTGGATCTGTAAAAACTTGTAAACTCTGTAAACTTTTGGGGAACAATGGGGTCTGAAGCCGAATATAATTCGTTGGATCAACTGGACTAAAGTTAAACCTAAAATCACCTACGCGTCACTTATCTGGTGGCCGAGAACCAAACAAAAAACGTCACAAATCAAACTAAACAAGTCGAGCGGAAATAGGCTCGGATGACCCTATACCTGTCTTACGCTGATCCGGCTCTGTACACGGTTCCCCATGAAGGGCCGTGTCAACCCTCGAATAGCCTCCCTGCTCGCATAGAAAACCATGGGATCACAATAGCGACTACTCCACGTGGGCTTGGATAGCGGCTGAAGGGGGACCCAACAACATGGAGGAAACTTAAAGTTGGGAAGCGGAAGCCCCAGTAGGGAAGCGAACCTACGCGAACGTGGCGGTGGGGTCAGAGGGCCCATCCTAACGACCAGCGCTAAGCCCAGCGCTAAAGGCGCGACATCCAGCTCGCGTGTTGTCTCAAGCGCTGACGGGGGTCCGAGCGGCAGGGCCCCAACGACAACAACCATAACAATCAGGAGTGGGACGAGTGATGACCTCAGACGTGGCAGGGAAAGCCACTGGAATAAGGACCGAAAAAAAGAGGAATTGGACGAAAAAAGAAGAGGATATGCGACAGGTGGCCCGCAAGCGTTACCGCAGAGAGGCCCTCATCGTCAAGACCGAGGCGTCGAGGTATTTGGAGCTCTTTAAAGCGATGCACGGGGAAGCAAAATTGGCAGGCATTAGGCGCCGATGTGCGGAGTATACGCCGTACCCGCACCGGCGAGATGCTCCTTGAGCTGAAAAAGGCAACAATGCTTAAGGGCCCGGCGTACATAGACCTGGCAAGAGAGGGTATGGAAGTACGCGCCATCGTTTTGCAGGTCCCAGTGTAAAAACCTGGATAAGATCACCGAAGCAGACGAGATCTCCACTGCACTTAAGGAACAGGGCAAGTTTGAGATTGCTGCGGCAGACGTACGTCTGAGGAAGGGTCTACTCGGGACCCAGGTGGCAATCATGAGGGTAGCGGCAGTCGACGCAGACCTGGCATTGAAAGTGGTGAAGGTGAAGGTGGGGTGGTCTATATGCCCACTTACGCTTAACACCAGTCACCGAGGGCATGTTTCAGATGCCTAGAGAACGGGCACATGACCTGGGAGTGCAAAGTTCCAGATAGAAGCAACATGTGCAGAAGGTGTGGCAGCACTAGGCACAAGGCGTGGGACTGCAAAGATCCCCCCAAATGCTTCATGAGCGCTGGGAAACCCGACGATAAGCACGTCATGGGGAGGGGGTGGGGGTGCAGTACCCAGTCACTAAGGGTATTTCAACAAGCCAACCGTAGTGCAGGTGACCCAACTAAACCAGGATCATTGTGAGAACGCCCAGAAACTGCTGTGTCAGACAGTTCGCAAGTCGGCATCGGATAATGTCATAATTTCTTACCTATACCGCATCCCAGCCGGCAACGGAAACTGGGTTACGGACAGGTCCAATATGGCAGCATTATGGACGATGGGCAAGTACCCGGTTCAACAGGTTGTGTCCACCACAAACGATGGCTTCGCGGTTGAAAATGTGAATGGAATGCTCTTCTGCAGCTGCTACGCACGGCCAAGATGGTCGATCGAACAGTTTTCCAATATGCTCGATCGGATAACAACTGAGTTAACTGACCTGAACCCGTTGGTAATAGCGGGAGATTTCAACGCTTGGGCGCTCGAGTGGGGGAGCCACCTTACCAACACCAGGACCAGAATCTTCTGGAGGCCTTGGCTAGGCTCAATGTGGACCTAGCCAACGTGGGTAGAGTACCTACCATAGGAACAAAGTGGAATCGAACATCGACATATCATTTACCAGTCCTGGGCTGCACAGCAATTGGAGGGTGGATGATGGCTACACCCATAGCGACCACTTGGTGGTTCGTTATTGTATTGTCCACAATACAACATTGCTGTAACATTGCTAATTCCCGCGGAATAACATCGTAGAGTGCTTGCTCAAAACTCTTTGACATCATTGTCAATCAAGCGCTTTTCGCTGCTTTCAAGAACTATATATATACTGCCCAGCATAGATTCTACCCGAAAAGATCCGTGACGACAAATCTCTTGCAATTCACCTCTTTGTGCATTCGATCAATGGACGCTGGCATGCAAGTAGATGCTATATACACTGATTTCAAAGCTGCATTCGACCGAGTGAACCACGATCTTCTGCTTCGAAAACTCAAGAAACTCGGAGTATCCAGAGCTTTTGGTAGGTTGGTTCAAATCATACTTGTCCGGGCGGTCTGTGAGAGTTAGGATAGGCTCATCGCTTTCAGATGTGTTTACTACATCATCTGGTGTTCCACAACGGAAGCAACCTGGGCCCGCTACTGTTTTCGCTGTTTATTAATGACGCTGCGTTCATTTTACCATCTGGAACTCGTGTTTTCTAGCCGACGATTTGAAGATCTTAGAGGTTATCACGTGTATCGAGGGACTGTACCTACCTGCAGAAACTGTTGGATTTATTTGCGGATTGGAGAAACCGGAACCTCCTGGAGCTGTGTGTAACGAAGTGCAACACTATTTCGTTTACTAGAAAACAACAGCCGATCATTTTTCATGCTGCCTTAATAAGCATGCTTTAGAAGGCTGGAAAGTGGTTAGAGACCCTGGTGATTCGACTTTTGACTGCTCAACTTCCAGGAATTCATATTGATGATGCGATCTCGAAAGCGAACAGACAGCTCGGTTTCCCATATTTAAGCTCACCGATGGTTTCACTGATCCTCTGTGTTTGAAATCGTTGCGTACCAGTGCTCTGGTGCGATCGATTCTGGAATCTGCTGTATTAGTCTTGGTGTCCGTTCAACATTATGTGTGGGTTGACCGTATCGAATAGATCCAAAGAAAGTTTGTGCGCTCTAGCTCTTCGTCATCTACCATGGCGTGACCGCCTTGATCTGCCGCCATATAGAACATCGCACGTGTGCTAATAGGAATTGAAACCCTGGAGAAAAGAAGGAATGACAGTGCAAGCCAGTTTTTGTTTGCCAAGGTCCTTGTTGGAGATATCGATATACCCTGCTATTCTTGTGGATATTAACACATATATATACCAGAACGCTTCCTTCTTCGGCGGAGTTTTTGCATTTGGCAACCGGCAATACCAGATAAAGGCCAATACGACCCAATACGCTTTATGGCATCTCGCTTCAACGACTTATCAAGTCATTTTGATTTTCACGTCCCTGCTGCCGTTATGCTACGTCATTTGAGAATCTGACTTAAAATGCGATGGACTTATGGACCGAGATGATTTGTTGATCACTGGATGTTAAACGACAATTGAAAAAACGACTGGTTTTCCTTTTTTTTTATCATCTTAACCTGTTTTTGTAACTTGTGATCAATGTATATTGTAGTTATTTTGCTCTTCCTTCTTTGTTGTATCCATGTAAATGCTTGATTTGTATCTTATGTTATTTATATTTAAGAATATGACAGGGTTTATGATGCCAATTTGAGCCTCTCCTGTCTCAAATTGTCTTTTCCTTGTCCATCTTCATTAAGACTAAAGTGTCAGATGGAGATTAATAATAAATAAATAAATAAATAAATAAATAAATACAAGGCCGCGTGTGGAAGGAGCAGCATCCACTCCATTCACCCGCAGATGGAGGACGTCCTACTTTGATGTAGGAAAAACCCTAAGTAGTTAGACATAGTGGGTGCTTAACAAGCACAATAGCCCCCTCCCTGAAGTAATACCGCAAGGTGGTTCCAGGGAGGGTACAAAGCTTAAGGCACGGGTGGGTTTTAAGGGGACCTTCTCCTGGTTGAACACGAAAAAACCTCTTTTTTTGAATTTTTCTCACGCCGAGACCAAATAAGATAGACGGTTATTTTTTGTTTATTTTTTATTAAATACAAAAAATTATTGAAAAAATTTTTTTTTTGACCAAAATAATGTGACACGCATCCGCTAGAGGGCGCTGGAAAAAACGGCTTTTCTAGCTGTTGCCAAGATATCTCTTGAAGGAAGTTTCTGAAATCAAAAAATCAAACGGGGAATTGTTAGTAACATGATTTTATATAAGATGGACTAAAATGTAGAAGATCCGATCAAAAAAAAAAAAAATAAGCGGACTTTGAAGAACATAGTGTTATTTTTGGCCTTTTTTTGAATACTAAGCCCCTGTAGAAATGCAACCGGACCACCTAGGTCAAAGATTTTAGTTCATCTTATGAAAAACTAATAGACGAACAAAATAAGCCCAAGTTGAAGAAAATCCGACTATTTTTACTGAAGTTATCGAGGAAACAGTTGCAAAAAAATGCATTTCGAGAAAAACGCATTTAAAGAAAAAAAAACACTTTTTCGGCCCAGTATTTTCGCAAAAACGACTTGAAATGTCAACTTACTTTTCAAAATATTTTAGGAGAGTGTTCTAGAGGTATTAAGGAATCCATTTCTTCAAAAAAAAAAAATCGATTTTTTTAAAGGTAACCAGGAGAAGGTCCCCTTAAGCGGGTCGAGGAGATGGCACCATCTCCACACACCCTGAGTTCTTCAAGTGTCTGGTTGCAGATTTTCCATCCCGTCTAAAAAAAATATATATAGTATGGTTGGTGCGGGAATAACCGGCCCTTTTCAGTGTCTATAGGAAAATAGCCCACGGTATTTCAGGCTGACATATACGCTATCCTAGAATGTGCAGTAATCTGTATTAGAACGAATTACAGAAATTCAAATATATGCATTTGTTCAGATATTCCAGCACCGCTAAATGCTTTAAAATCAAATGCTAACCCGTAAAAACTGGTTGAGGTATGCTCAAAATTGTTGCAACAACTGTCCTGTCGCAAAACTGTTCCTGGGTTCCTGGGCATTGAGGAATCGATGAAAATGAAAAAGCTGACAAATTGACAAATAAAGGATCAACCACGCAATTGGCTGGTCCTGAGCCCTTTTTTGTCTTACTTTCTTGGGCTCTTAAAATGGAGCTTAAGTTCTGGGAGAAAACGAAGTTACAGAACAACTGGAACAAGACCTTAAATGCCCGGAAATCTGAGTTTATACACAGGTTTAATAACAGTCCTAGTCATGTCCTAGTATATATCACCTAACGATACGATGACGAACTAGTCCAGCTGGCTAAAAGTCACCTGAATAAAGAAAAAAAAGAAAAAAAAATCACCTAAAGGTGACTAAATGAAGATAAATGTCGCTTTTGTAACCTGGAGAGTTCTGAACACTTACTGTGCAACTGCGCTGCACTATTTCATAAAAATTTCTTGACAAAGGTCTTATGGAGCCTTGGGAAATCCGGATTGTTGGCCCCAACAGGGGCTTTGTAAGAACATTTTCAAGTATTTTAAACACACAGTACGGTAATATAAAGTGTAAAGGAAGCTCCTATAGTTATGTATAGTAGAGGGGGGGGGCTAATTTAAAGTCCATACAAAAAACGTGACAAGGGGGGGGGAGGGTTATAAAAAGTAACTTTTTGCGTGACATAATTATTGAACGTTCCCTAATTGGGGATCCAATACGTCTAAAACATCAACAAACCATTTAATAGCCAAATTATTACCGAAAGGGAAGGCCGGTGAAGAGAATCTCTCAATGATACTTATGACCTAATGCATTGTTCTGCTTGAATTAATGGTGACGTGTCATGTCCTTAACACGGGAGGAAAAAAAAGTCTGTGTTAGTGTGAGGTAGCATAGCATGGATTAAATATGAAATTAAAATGACCTAATCTTCAACTTTTTTAGCATAATTCCCGTAGTTTACTTTCATACTGCACTTTAAACGTTTCTGAAGAGACATACATGACACTCGGCTCTTAAGACGTCGATTTCTCAAGAACGATTAACCAATCACGGAAATCAACAACATCACTAGACAGAAGCAGCGTTCCATACATACTGATAAAGCGTGTTTGCACTATTTTTTATTTGATATTCACGGAAATTTGTATTGGCACAGCTTGGTGTACGTGCTATCCAGGTATACCTAAGTTATTTCATTTCACAGTTAAGCATTAATCTGGCTTTATATCTCACACCACTCAGATAACTTCTTCTTTCGCTTTTAAAAACTGTTACTTAGTAAATAGAAGAGAGGTTCTATTTTTTTTATCTCACGCCAAAGTCACGAGTTCTATTCAGACCTGCCGATAGGTCATAAAGAGTCAAGCAGTTTTAGTTACTATAATGCGAGAAAAAGAAACCGGAGACAAAAATAGAGGTAAAATCTCGATGATTAAGAAATAAAAAAACGTATTGGTTCATTATCTAGACTTTTATCAAACGCTTAATTCATTACCATACAGTATTAGCAAATTTGTAATCGAAAAAAAATGTATAGAGTCTAAGAAGTCCTCAATTCTGTATCGTTAACATGGATCAAAGGTGGAAATAGGTCACATGAAAGAATTCAACGCAAATCGAATCATCTCTGTAAGCTCATAATTTGTAAAAGCGCCAATTCAAAACATCCACACTAGTCAATAATCCGCGCAAATTAATAACCATCATCGAAAACTGCATCGAATTTGCCCAAGCTTACGAACTTCAACTGAGAAACTGATTCTTCGAAAGAAAAAAAAAAGGTGTCTACACCGCACCTCACATCCCAACAGCACATTAAACGATAAATCGTTCCGCATGAATCAACCCCTTGATAGCCGAAAGTAGAAGGTATGCGCAAAACGATCTTGTCCCGTTACAAGCGCCAAGCAAGAGAGGTGTGAAATCTTCTCAATGGCGACGATATGCTAATGAACCGAAATCCAATTAAAAGAAGCTAAAACAATGTTCATCGAGGAGGATTCTGTGTGACTGATTTCAGCGCTTGTCATGAGCGTTTGGCGAGTAAAAGTTTGAGCTGCCAAAAACGTTACTCACATCCGGCGAACATCATCTCAACTAACCGAGACGGTGCATTCGGCAAACACGATCAGCAAATATTATCAAAAGTCTCAATTTTTCGGGCTTCCGACAAATAGATGTTTGTCGATATTGTATTACCGTGCAACCGTTTTGTAGAATCACCATGTTCTTTGTCCGAATCCGAAGGTTTTAAGGTGTGCAATGATTGATACACAACAAGCTCTTTCTCGCAACACCATGTCTTCTCGGTACATAAAAATGAGGTTATCTTAAATCTTCCGAGAATAATTTATTGACAAGATTGACTTGTTCTCATGCGGTTATTCCAGGTTTCTTTCTCATCGCAAACATTGGATGTGTTCAATTTGTCACTTCAAGTTGGTTGGATCATTGAATCTTTTGGTGATGAGTAAATTGTTTTATTCAGAGCTTATGAGTTGATGCAGCAGTTTTAGCTGAATTTTTGCATAAACACACTGAAAGTTAATTTTAGTTTATATTACAAAATCGAAAGTAATATCTCACTAATCCATTCGTTGTTTTCAGCAACGAAACTGGTTTGTTCTTTTTATGAAGATACATTCGTAATTATTTGCACGCGCAACTGTCAAAAGCACGAAGCATTTGTTGACACAGAAAGAACATTCGTACATTGTACGGAAAACAATGCAAAAGCTACGAATATTTGGTCACAAATTAAAAGAAACGTCTCTCTGGTGGTTGCATGAAGGACTGACAGATCTACTTTATCGACTCAAAATATAATTGACAAAACAAGCGCAACCACGTGGAATTGTCCAGCGTCGTTTTTATTATTTCTGACATCTGGTTCGAACCCGAATATTTGAAAAGTGCTGATTCTAAATCCGTGGTTGATCTCACTAGGCCACGCTGACTCGTGAGTACGGTATAAAAGAGAAACAGCGATTGGCTGGTCATCACGAAGTTCATTTCGTGCATTTTACAAAAAGGTGTAATGATAGCAGTTCACCAGATAAAAAGCATTATGAATGTTTCATACAATATACGAGACATTTGTTCTATGTACAAAATCCATGTTTACGAAACGCGTGGAAGCTACTTTACGAAAATAAATGTTCAGTGCAGTGGGGTTTACCCAAACCAAAAACAAATAGCTTCATTCCTCGACATTCCAATTATTTATATCCCGCTAATTTCGCAAAGCAATTTTTGGTCCTGAAATGGATCTAGGAGTACTTACTTATTCTAGGCAAACCAAGCATAGTTCACCATTTTATAAGAATTTTCGCAGTGTCGTGCACACATGCGCATTACAGTCATCATCTTGTGGTAATAATATTTGGTCTGAAGTACAACTACGTTCATGCCGTACACAGCACAATTAGTGACACTCGTTTTGTGGAAAACTCAAAAATCGGGGGTCCGCAGCCTTGACTAAACCCTTCATCTTTCGCACCATCAAACGCTGCACCAGAAACTCGTTCTTTGAAAATACCTTCCAGACCTGTTCGTAAACATCCGAAAGCCACACTCGTTTGTAGAGAGAGCGAACTTGGCAGAATCCTGGTAAGTCTTGCCGAAGCATGGCCAAAGAACAGGAATGTCCCAGTCAATGAAGTTTGTCGAGAGAATGGCCTGCCACTGCACCTGATTTGAATCATTTCTAAACATGAAGCTACATGCTAGGCAATACATGCTGGGAAATACCAAAAAACAAACCGTGGAAACTTTAAGAAACGTTCGGTGAACATATGAAAGATATGGTTTGCTTGCTAACGCCAAGCCGCGCGGCAGCATAAGGCAGCATTCATTAATTGTGTCACGCTTTTAGGGGGGAGGGGTTCAAAAAACCGTGACATTTTGTGACAAACGAGGAGGGGGTAGCTGAATCATGACATCACATTTTTGAAAAAAAACATAAACAAAATGATATTCTTATGCAATATCGCCTACTACTACTATCCTTACTGTTCACGCCCTTCGTAAACGAACAGCAACAGCAGTAATCATGCAGCACTCACACACCGCTCGCATAAACCATGCCACGCCCTGTTCTGCAACTTTCCATCGTTCTGGAACTTTCCATGTTCTGGAACTTTCCATTGTTCTGGAACTTTCCATGTTCTGGAACTTCTAGCAGTAGCGGCACAATATAAAAAACGGCACCGCAGTGGCGCAGTCATTCAGTCATTATATCAATTCTAAGGTGTTAAGATCAAAGGAAAAAGCAATAAAGGATAAGTGAATAGAAGCAGTAGTTTTTCTATCAATATCTTCTGGATCCATTATCCGGTGCAACAGCCAGTGTTATACAGTGTTGAATACAGTCCACCCTACGACTAGAGTGTTTGCTGTCAACGGCCTTGGAACCCAACCCGGCCTTTTCAGGGTAAGAAGAGTTCCACCCATGAGCCAAGACAGAGCACTCGTTTTACCCGACAGTTGCTAGTTTGAGCGACACCTATTTCCTTTCCTACCTTTTTAGGACACGTTTGAGTTCTGTCGCAAGAGAGCTAGCAAGCTACTTCAAGTACCCTACGGATCCGGTGTTTGGCTCCGACACCTACCATACCTAACACGCTAACTTGAAGTACCCATTAATGAGTCGAAAGTACGCATTTTGAAGAAAAGTGGCTTAACTCATTATTAGGAGTATATTTTCCTCATTAATTGAGTATTCGTTACCCATTAATGATTAATTGATACTCATAAATGAGTAAGCAATACTTAGAAATGAGGAAAGTATACTCTTAATAATGAGTTAAGCCACTTTTCTTCAAAATGCGTACTTTTCGACTCATTAATGGGTACTTTCAAGTTAGAGTGAATACTATTCCACCGTTCATGAATGACAGCTGCAGCTCATTCAGTGTGCGTCAGTGAATAAAGTCCAGTGTTTATTGGTGAAAAATTGGTTCGCGCAGTTAGTGTATTTTGGAAAATGAATCGTGGAGAACTTTTTAATACGCTGTACAATGCGTATGTAAAGGCTTACCCGGATAAGAAGAAAAGGGAGTGCCAATTGGATGCAACTAATTTCTGGAATGAACGGAAGGGCAATGACAACACCGCACTTGAAGAGCAAGTCAATAACAAAATAAAAGAGCTTCATGCCTTGCAGCTAAAGAAAAAGGTAAACTTCTTCAACTATGGGGAAAGTCTATGAGTGCTCCTAAGGAATCAGCGCCGACAGTGAAACCCGCGCAACCCATCAAGGAAATTGAGTATATGGCGCAGCCGTCATCATCAACAAACGCCCTGCACCAGTACAGGAACAACTTAAAGCTGAGCTAAATAATCTGAACTCTGAGGTAGTGCTTCTGATTGACAAGAAGTCTGCTGGACTATTGACGGATGATGATCAGTCGAGACTCGAAGGGCTAAAAATTAAAAAGATCAAACTTGAAAAGAATCTCAAAATCAAGGAAGACGAGCAAGAGCGGCAGCAGAAGCATCGTGAGAAAATGAAGCAGGCTAAACAACTGTTAATTCGGGACATCCCAGAGGCTGGTAAATATGATATATTAACTAGTTTGTTTGCACAGTAGATATAAATATCAAATTTCAGGAAATTATCTTTCATTCCGAAATTCTCCTGGCTGCCCTCGTGTTGAAGAGCAGCAACCGGAGCTGCTCAAGGCAATATGCGATATCGCACTTCATGGATCTGCGGCCCACGAAAAGCGCAGTGATGAGAGCGTCAGAAGCGTTAAAACTTTAGATGAGTTGACTTCTGCAATACAAGGCAAGGGATTCAATATCAAAAGAACAGCAACATATCTGCGGTTAATCCCAAAACGAGCCAATTCCCATCAAGGTAAATGTCACGTAAATACTGTACCAGTGAAGTTGATGCGCGCAAGTAATGCAAAACACAACGATCATCCCGATGGCCGATTCTGTACAGCGACCATAAGATCATTGGAAGAACTGGCATTCATGCTAGGGCCCAATGAAGTAGGATTTATCAGTCAGGATGATAAGGCGAGAGTGGCGATAGGCCTCAACGGCTGCCAATAAGCAGTCTCCCATGCTTATGCATGTGGAGTACAAAATCACGCTTCCTGACCACGATTGGATAGTTGCAAATAAGCATAAACTAATTCCGTCCGTGTACGCTGGAATCGAAATCAAACCGAATGGTCTTGGCAAACCGGAGGCTGTTGGTTTTTCGGGCCCCACTTACATTGCAATTCGGTCAGGCAAACACTCTTCGTCAACGGCGTTTTCTCATGCGTTAGACATCAAGCGGCTTCTAACTCTTGAATCGTTTGATGGTATTTTTAAGTTTGATGGATTGGTCAAACCAGTCCTAATCTTTACCGTCGACGGTGGACCTGATGAAAATCCGAGATATCGCAAGGTAATACAGATAGCAATACACCATTTTAAAGAGTACAACCTTGACACGCTGTTCATTGCAACGAACGCTCCGGGAAGGAGTGCTTTCAATAGAGTGGAGCGACGTATGTCACCCTTGAGTAAGGAGCTTTCTGGATTGATAATACCACACGACCAGTTTGGTAGTCATCTGGATTCCCAATTGCGTACAACTGATTCAGCTTTGGAGAAGCAAAATTTCCAGTACGCTGGTGAAGTTTTGGCAGAAGTCTGGAAAGATGTGGTCATCGACGGTCATCCGACGTTGGCTGAATATATCGATCCTGATGCTTCTGAAATAGATCCGAAGTCAATTCGTGACTATGACCAACACTGGTTTGGAACTCATGTGCGAACCAGCCAATATTTACTCCAGATACGGAAATGCACAGATAGGTAAAATTTTGAGATGCATTTGATGGTCAAATAATTGTTATATGTGCATAAATTTATATTTTTACAGGAAATGCTGCTCACCACTGCGAAGTAGCATCGATCACGTTATCTGCAATGGATTTTTGCCTCCACCAATCTCTCTGACGCAAACATCTCGAGGATTGATTGGGTCATCGAAGGACGAACCACAGCATTTCCCATCAATGTTCGTATTGAACTCATTACAAGCTCAACAGATTCTACCTAAATCGATGTCCGGATATGGAACGATTCCGTATGATCTTTACTGTCCTTCAATTAAAAACTCATTGAACGAACGAGTGTGTTCCAGCTGTGGCCTATACTTTGCATCTTTAGTCATGCTTCGCGAGCACATAAAGATGCACAAGCATACATCCGTTCAATTTCAGAGAAAATTGCGTCCGTTTAAAGTTGTGGCAAAACGTAAACAGGAATGTATGGTTGTAACCAACAAAGACAACTTCGATTGCGAATGGATAGATGACGAAGAACTTGATCTGACTGATGTGGCAGAAACCATTACGAGTGCTTCAGCGGACGCAGATATCTTCCCGGTCATCAATGCTGACCAACATCTGCAAAACCCTTGGACTGAGGATTGAATCTATTTTTGAATGGTATTATTTGAGAATGCAATTTGATATAATATGAGGAAAGTTGAATTTGTTTCTGTATGAAATAAAAATGATTTTTGTGACTAATATTGGCTATTTGAATAAAAAGTTTTGAGTGGTGAGGGGGTTAACAAAAACGTGACATAATTGCCTGGGGGGGCTACAAAAATTGTGACAATTTGTGACATGGGGGAGGGGGGGTTAATTTTCGGCCAGATTTGCGTGACATAATTAATGAATGCTGCCTAAGAAGCAGAGTCCAACCCCTCACACACACACACACACACCTCTGACACAGGTCTTATCTGGTCATAGTTATATCAGTAAGTATCTATGTACATGCAACGTCAGCCGTCTATCCTGAATGTAGTTATATGGAGGTAAGACCGAAGCACGTGGTTTTCGAATGCCCTAGGTTTGAATCAACCAATATGGATATTAGGCTGATGCAAAATTTGAAATATTTGCTCCCCTAAGCTTAATCGACGCTAATTTGGGTCCTGATAGTCCTCAAAATTTTTTAACACATTTGGTTTAATTTGGCTTTGCACACGCTATTCAAAGTTTGTATGGGAATTAGTATGAAGAATCTCAAACTTACATTTCCAGATCCCTAACATCTTGATATTATGTCCTTAAACCAAATCTTATATACATTTATATAGTGTAAGTTGTCAACTATCAAAATGCCGAAGATACCTGACACGTAAATTTTATACAAAAATAGTAATTCAACAAATATAATAATAAGAACTAAAAATATGTAATGTATATAAAATTTATAAATATAAAATATATAAAATATATAAAATGAAATAAATAAAATAAAATACATAAAATATATGAATATAAAATATAAAAAACATATAAATAATAAAAAAACAAAAAATAAGAATAAAACATCATACCTAAAGTGTGTATTTTATGTTTTATTGAATAACTATTTTTGTATAAAATTTACATGTCAGGTATCTTCGGCATTTTGATAGTTGACAACTTACACTATATGAATGTATATAAGATTTGGTTTAAGGACATAATATCAAGATGTTAGGGATCTGGAAATGTAAGTTTGAGATTCTTCATACTTATTCCCATACAAACTTTGAATAGCGTGTGCAAAGCCAAATTAAAACCAAATGTGTTCAAATTTTTTGGGGACTATCAGGACCCAAATTGGCATCGATTAAGCTTAGGGGAGCAAATATTTCAAATTTTGCATCAGCCTAATGGATATGTCTGCCCTGGAGATGGCTAGTATTGTTGAAGAGTTGTGTCGAGATGAGGCCATATGGAATGCGGCAGCAGAGCCGTTACTCAAATACTGTCGGAGCTTCAGCGTAGGTCAAGAGAAGAACAGTGGTCCAGCAACGTACGTTCTACTAAGACTGGTAGAAGTCCATGAGCAAAACCACAATGTTGTTGACCGCAATGAAGATAGGACCTGAATGGCCTATCTAACGCGTAACTGTCCCAGGAGAAGTTCCGTCATCGGGGAACTCTTCGTCAAAGTAGCTAAGATCCATCTTCGGAGACTAGTTTAGTAGATTGGACATCGCAATTCATAGATCGAAAAAAAAATGTCCTGCGAGGGGACTGTGAAGAAGAGAATTTCATGACGGTTTTCTACATCCAGACTCCTGAACAACTCAGAATGTGAAGTTAAAGGTGCCAACCCACTAAAAACCCTTCCGTGCTTCTAGCCTTTCTGTATTACTTAGGAGGGAGGGGGAGGGGGGGGGGGGTGTCGGTTAGGGTTGGGGTTTGTTCTTTGAGCACCAGCGGTGTCCAACTACTTAGGACATTGACACTTGCTGCTGTTCGTTGCGCCACTTATTTTGGACCTGTAGCACAATCCCTGACCTTCAGCCGCTATGCTAACACCCAAGCAGCACACAGCGGTCAAAAATGGTTCCATCAACGTAATTGTGACTTATTTTAGTCACAAAGCAGTCATTTTTTACTGGTTTGTAACAAGTGTGCTACTAGGGCAGAGTTTCAAATTGCCCGGTTTTGACACATCCTATGTATAAGGTTATACGGAGTTGTGTCCCAATAGCTCACGGGTATCATGTTAAAGGGCGATACGGTCAAAATTTGGTCAATATCAACTTGACGTATTTCTTTCAATTTTGCATTTAAAAAACCTGAACACCCCTCATTTTGAAGGTGTGTGTGTGTAGAATGTTGCTCCTATTTTGATTTTGGAATTCACTCGCGCAATTTTGCTCGCGCATCGCGAAAATCCGAGATACTCGCACGCAAAGTTTGCAAAATCGCTAAAAGTTGCCAAATCAACCGTTACAAATGTAATTAAAGTGTTTGGGGAACGTTTGTCGACAGCCAGGAAGTCTGGATCGGGGGGAAATCGAAAACCGGAAGCCGCTGAGACGACAAAGAGAGTTGCCGGTAGTTTCAAGCGAAACCCTAACCTATCTCTCCGAGATGCCGCAAATAAGCTGGGTGTATCGTCTACAACCGTGCAACCGGAAGCCAAAAAACGAGCCGGACTATCGACTTACAAGAAGGTAGTGACTCCAAATCGCGATGATAAACAAAATACGACGGCCAAAGCGCGATCCCGGAGGCTGTACACGACGATGCTGACGAAGTTTGACTGCGTGGTAATGGACGACGAAACCTACGTCAAAGCCGACTACAAGCAGCTTCCGGGACAAGAGTTTTATACGGCAAAGGAAGGGAAAGGTAGCAGATATTTTCAAGCACACAAAACTGTCAAAGTTCGCAAAGAAATATCTGGTTTGGCAAACCATCTGTACCTGTGGCTTGAAAAGCAGCATTTTCATAGCTTCCGGGACTGTCAACCAAGAAATTTACGTGAAAGAGTGTTTGAATAAACGTCTGCTGCCTTTCCTGAAGAAACACGGTTGTTCCGTACTGTTTTGGCCGGATATGGCATCTTGCCATTACGGTAAAAAGGCCATGGAGTGGTACGCCGCCAACAACGTGCAGGTGGTTCCCAAGGACAAGAACCCTCCCAACACGCCAGAGCTCCGCCCAATTGAGAAATACTAGGCTATTGTCAAGCGGAACCTAAAAAAGACCAAAAAAACTGCTAAGGACGAGCAGCAGTTCAAGGCAAACTGGCTTTCTGCGGCGAAGAAGGTGGACAAGGTGGCTGTACAAAATCTGATGGCAGGGGTCAAGCGTTAGGCCCGGCAATTCGGATTTGGAAAAGCGGAAGCCTAACTGAATATTTTTCCTGAATTTTATACTAATTGAACTTGAAAAAGAAATTTAATTTGATTTTTTAAATAAACGATTTCACCGATTTACACGCGTTTTCCCTTGACCAAATTTTGACCGTATCACCCTTTATTTCTCGCACCATCGAAGCGATCACATGCACCAGGGACACGCAAAGGACTCGGCTAGTTCGAACTTCTGCCGGTACTGTCTAAACCAGCCATGGCTTCACAGGATCTGCGTAAAGTGAAAGTTTACTTCACCGTGTCACACCATCCAGATTGCTCCTATTGTTGGGTCCACCGACCTTTGGAGGAACTGTTCCATTATCATGGCCAGCTGACCAAAGATGTGGCTCCAGGGTAATCCAAGTACCCAAGTGTTTTTATTCAACTTCAAATTCAACTTTTTTTGGCTATATTTGTTGAATAAAAATACTTAGTTGGCTTCCTTGTACTTACTTTTTGCATCGTTTTGTACAAATGATGACCTTATTGTGTTGTACCTAAAAACTGATGTACTTATGATAAAGTGTCCCAAACAAAATTGATAATAAAAAAAACGAACATAAAATGTTATCAACCTGACGGCACTGATCTTGGTCGACCTGCAAGACCATACACTACAGTAGCGTGCTTGCCACCCCGTACTTCCATTTCTTCAGGTCCGTTGTGGGAGCACTTAACGTCAACGCACGGTCTTCAAATTTAAGTATGTTTGTTTTCTAGTCAAGACGAACATTTCAAGAGGTGGAAGTCTTGACTTGGCCATTTTTTACAAAATAAGGGATGGCCTAATGCATGAGGCTATAAATGACCGATAGTTGTTGATGGGTGACAGAAATCCTTTTGGAGTTCACAAAGCGATGATGAATACCCTGACAGAAGGCTGATGTTCGTCAGACCGGTGTCCGGCATCCCTGGTATGGCTGAGAGAGATTCGATGGGCAGTTCGTAGTTTGGGTATCCACGGGTGATTGTTGCAAAGCTAGAAGGTTTGAAGATCTTCAGGACGCAGAACCATAGGTGGGCTCGGTTAGACATATACAGGTCTATCATATCTAACAGAAGGTTGGCTTTGGCCAAGCCAAAGTCCAGAATCTTTGTCGTTGGCTGACAAGAAGCTAATTATCAGCTTGTTGTTTCGAAAAGCACATAGCGATGAAGGAGTATTGTGAGAGTTTCAGAGTTGGCAGAGAGCTGATTTTCACCAGACCGAAGTGCAGAACTCCTGGTACGGATGACGGGGAGCTGATAAACAGCTCGGCGTTCCGGAATCCACGTAGTGTAACGGAGTGTGGTAAAAGTTGCAAAGCTGACAGAAGGGCGCGTGTTTTTGCAGTGATATATTACTTTTCATTCCGGTGTAGCGCTTATTGCACCTTGCAAATATGTAATTCAGCACGATTCATGGTTTTCTGCACAAAACCGACTGACACCTTGAACTTTTTAGCGACAACTCGAGTTGACATGGTTGGACGGTTCTTGAACTATTGCACCAATTTCTTGGCCAATTCACTGTCTATTGGACTACTTTTACGATCACTTTTTTCCTACCTTTGGGCACTCAGATGCTCCTCGAAGGATTTTATCACAGGAGACATAATTATATTGGCAAATTCAAGCTTCTTAGCGATCCACAGGTGGCACGCCTTTGGATTTTGAGTGTAAATGCACAACAATATTTCATGGTAAATTTCTTGTTTTGACGACATGACTAGAACTACAAAATTAATTACTTCGAAACTCGACAGACGTGAATAATACACTATTAATAAAAGTTCCTCAAAGTTTCAGGTTTTATACTCACACGGCTCAGAAGTTACAGAAAATGTTCGGTGTGCCATTTTGTATAGAAGTAGCTTATAGAAGACTTTAATTGGGAACACACTTTAAATTTGTACAACTTACTAACCTTACCAATCAGGCTAAGCCCAGCGTGGCCTTTGCAGTACACAAAAGTTGTTTCCATTGTAATTGGTCCATGGCTGCACCTCACCAGCCTCGCTGTCTGCGGAGGATCCGCATGTCGCCTTCTATATAATCGATACACCTTGCTCATTGCGCGCCTCTTGTAAATGTCGGTTCGTTTTCGAGAACCATTTTCACAGGACTGTCGTCCGACATTCTTACGACATGCTCAGCCCATCGTAGTCGACCAATTTTTGCGATGTGTACGATGGGAGGTTCTCAAAGTAACAATTCGTGGTTCATTGGCCTCCCCCACGTTCCGTCTTCCATCTGCACTCCACCGTAGATGGTACGCAGCACCTTCCGTTCAAAGACTACAAGGGCGCGTTGGTCCTCTACTAGCAATGTCCATGTTTCGTGGCCGTCTAATTAATGTCTTGTAGATGATCAACTTTGTGGTTCGGCGAACTTTATTCGATCTTAGTGTCCTTTGGAGTAAAAAGTCGGCACGATGGCCAGCCATCGTATTTCTCGGCTGGTGTCGTTATCGGCGGTCACAAATGAGCCCAGATACACGAATTCGTCTACTACCTCAATTTTATCACCGTTGATCTGAACTCGTGCTAGTAGGCTAAAATTGTCTTCTCGTGAGCCTCTTTCTTTCATGAATTTTGTTTTCAACGCATTAATCACAAGCCCAATCCTACCAGCTTCAGCCTTAAGTCTTATGTACGTTTCCGCCATCGTCTCAAAGTTACGTGCTACGATATCAACACCGTCGGCGAAGCCAAATAGTTGGACAGACTTCCTGAAGATCGTGCCACTCGTGTCTATCCCAGCTCTTCGAATCACACCCTCCAATGCAATGTTAAACAACAAACACGACAATCCATCACCTTGCCGTAACCCTCTCCGAGATTCGAAGGGACTCGAGAGCGTCCCTGACACTCGGACGGCACACATCACTCGTTCCATCGTTGCTTTGATCAACCGTGTCAGTTTTTCCGGAAATCCATATTCGTGCATGATTTGCCATAGCTGGTCTCGATCGATTGTATCATACGCTGATTTGAAATCGATGAAAAGATGATGTGTGGGCACGTTGTATTCGCGACATTTCTGCAGCACTTGCTGAATCGCAAAAATCTGGTCCGTAGTAGCGCGGGCATCCATGAATCCCGCTTGGTATTGCCCCACGAACTCCTTTGCAATTGGTGACAGGCGGCGGCATAACATTTGGGAAAGCAACTGGTAGGCAGCACTCAGTAGCGTGATCGCACGCTAATTGCGCAATCCCGTTTGTCACCCTTTTTATAGATGGGACACACTATTCCCTCCATCCAATCCTCCGGTAAACATTCCTCCTCCCAAATCTTGGTGATTACCCAGTGCAGCGCTTTGGCCAGTGCTTCACCACCGTTTTTCAATAGCTCGCTTGAGAGATGGTCAACATCAGCGGCTTTGTTGTTTTTCAACCGACCAATGTCCTCCTTAACTTCCTGAAGGGTTGGGGTCGGGGTCCTGTCATCTTTTGCGCATGTTCCTAGATTTATTACTGAGCCACTTTCATTCGCTGTAACATTACCGTTCAGGTGCTCGTCGAAGTACTGCTTCCACCTTTCCATCACCTCAAACTCTCCTGTGAGAAGGTTGCCATCCAGGTCTCTGTACATATCAGCTTGTGGTACGTAGCCTTTGCGCGAGCTGTTCAACTTCTCATAGAATTTGCGTGTATCGTTAGCACGGTACAGTGCTTCCAATTCTTCGCGGTCTCGATCTTCCCTCTGGCGCTTTTTCCTTCGAAGAATATAATATTGTCTGTTCCGTGCCTGTCTATACCGTTCCACATTCGCTCTTGTTCGGTGTTGCTGCATTCCTCTCCTCTACTAACTGCTTGCATTCGCCATCAAACCAGTCATTTTTTCGATTCGGTGCAGAAGTACCTAGTGTCACTAATGCAGTGCTTCTAATGGTGGTTTGAATATTTCTCCAGCCATCCTCAAGAGTAGCAGCGCCAAGCTGCTCTTCCGTTGGTAGGCCTGCTTCTAGCTGTTGCGAGTATTCCTGTATGCATGCTCAATGTTAGCTCGTAGCGTTCGAATTCTACGCGTGTTGTACACCGTCGAGAGTTTTGAGCGCATACATACTGCAATTAGGTAGTTTTTCCGAGTCGGTAAGTGCGATCGTTGATGATATCGGAGAAAAAATTCTCGTCGATTAGAACATGGTCGATTTGATTTTCTGTTCGTTGGTCAGGTGATCTCCAAGTGGCTTTGTGAATGTCTTTACGGGGGAAGAAGGTACTTTGAACTACTAAACCACAGGAGGCCGCAAAGTTCACGCAATGGCCGTTATCGTTCGATACGGTATGCAGGCTGTTAGGCCCTATTACTGGTCTGTACATTGCCTCCCGTCCTTCCTGAGTGTTCATGTCACCAATGACGACATTTACGTCCCGCTGCACGTTCAGCCATCATACACTTGCTCGAGCTGCGCGTAGAACGCCTCTTTTTCGTCATCGGGTCTCCCGTCGTGTGGACAGTGTACATTGATGATGCTGTAGTTGAAGAATCGACCCTTGATTCTCAGCTTGCACATTCTAGCGTTGATAGGAAATCATCCAATCACGCGTTGACGCATTTTGCCCAGCACTACAAATCCGGTGCCCAGCTCGTCTGTGATACCACATCTCTGGTAGAAAGTAGCCGCTCGATGCCCGCTTTTCCATACCTGCTGTCATGTCCAGCAAACCTCCTGCAGTGCTACGACGTCGAAGTAACGTGGTTGAAGTTCGTCGTAGATTATCCTAACGCAGCCAGGGAAGCAAAGCGATTTGCAGTTCCATGTTCCGAGTTCCCAATCGTAGTCTTTAATTCGTCGCCTAGGTCTTCGCCGTATTATCTTCTGGATTATTTGTAACATTGATATTTTAAGGGCGGCTTGTTGGGCCTTCCCCAACCCCCTGTCTTGCCACCCTGTCTTGCACAGCACTATTTAGAGTCCCGCGCTGGCACAAGGACGATGATCAGCCGCCCCTAACATGGAGAACAGACGCTCAGATAGACTGGACCCTTTGAAGAGGGCAGCCCCCCCCCCCCTTCCCTGTCAGTATATGACCAAGGTCTCACCAGGGTTGGTTACCCGATCTTTCCTATGGTTACTCATACCCCAGTCGGCACCACGGGGAGGTAGGGATAGGAATTACTGGACAAGAGGCTAAGGATTGCAGTAGGATCTATTTTATGCCAGCAGGTTTGCGAAGTACCAATGGTACGCATTGCCCAGTCATTTAACAACCAAACTACATTCTACAAATAATCTTACTACGAGAACGAGGGCACGTCAATCATTTTACAGAATAATATTGTCTTATCCACCTTAAAATACGTTTGGAAGATTTGGTGAAATAAAAGAAGTATTTCGTGCCTACTTGCAAATTTCCAAGGCACACTACGATCATAATTAGTTGTAGTTTTATAATTTGATTATAAATTTTATTTATGAATTTGATAACCCAATACAGACGGCTTCTAAATTTGACAGATCGTAAAGTGATCGATAGGTAACCTTCTGATATTGCTTATTTGTGCAATAGACTTATTAATAAGTATTTTCATCGACCGTTTTTCCATGAAATATTTCACTAACACTGAGCTCAGCAAAAACCATTCCCTCGTTGAGGTCACTATCTCTTGTTGCTGAGTGCAGTACAAAGTCCTTTGACTCAAGGTAGTTGGAATAAAATGGTAAATACTAATTTTTGATCTCATTTCTAATTACAGGTATTCCACTAAACAGCTCAAATTCTCTATGATTTAAGCATATTGTTGATCCCGTGGTGAATAGAAGCTCACCGGAATGTAGCATTCTATTGCAACAGTTAAGTACGTGGTAACTGTCAGTTTCAAAAGACCAAACCATCGTCCAACTACAAAGAGTAAATATTAAAATTAGATATCACCACCGAACGGGTCATCACACTTTTCGTCACTCTAGGGTCCAAATTCGTTTGTTGAGGTTTTTCTCCAGTGGAAAACTTTCGACTTCAAAACGACACTGCCCCACTGCAGACTGCAGGGAGGTATCATTTGTCACCCCCTTTGTCGTTTCTGCTCCGAGATTGAAGATGCCCATCGATGCGAAAAGTTGGTGCCAACCCAGAGCTTGTTAACAGCGAGCAAAGAGAGTCAAGTATCATCGAAACTGAGAACCCTCGTTTACGGGTTTATCTTTTTTCACACTGTCCTTCGCATATTTTATTCCTTGTTTGCTTCTCCTACTCGACGATGATTGTAATTAGCAGGTAAGTGAAACTTTGAAATTATTAAAATTAAATATAAATTATCATAATTTATCAATATGAATATATATATAGCAAAACAACCAAGAACGTTTCCCGGTAGTGACGTCCCTAATTGGAAACCCAAGGCGCAGGGTGTAATGGATTAATAAAGTGCTGGGCTGCTGATGTACACGGCCTGGGATGGTTGGATAGTGAAGGTGAATTATATGCACTAATTAATCAACCCCAAGGCATGAAGTATTAGCAACTTGACCACAATGTTCGTCGTAGTAAAATCAGTGTTGCATCCTGGTGGACGGTGGAATCCACCGAGATCACCATGCATCCCGCTAGGTCGGTACTCGATTCAGCGCACTTAATCGGTGTTGTAATTGCTGTGGCTTTCCCGGAGTACTCAGGTGTAGGAGAACCGATAAAACGTGCAGACGCCGAAGAGTTTTTCACTCTTTCTCAGCAGACATATTTTTTTCTTAATTCTTCACTCTACCGCAAAAAAGCAAGTATAAATTGTTTGAAATTGATGCACTTAACGAAGTAATTTCCACGTCCTGGTAGAAACCCTGCAGCGCGATGTTTCAGTTTTTCTAGAAACACATCCTTACTCATTTCAGACCCAAGTGGAGGTAAAACATCGAATCGCAATCCTGCAGAGAGTGCAAGTGTAATTTTTTTACTTTTTGCTTAAAAGCTGTGCAGGATACGCCCAGAGACAAGCAATTGCCGTAATGAGTGAAGACAAATTGAATCGGATCCATAATTGCGACAATTAATAGCAGCATAGCACCGCGTACGCAGGTTAAGTCAACAAACGAGAGGAAAGAATAATACGGTGCTGGCATAAAGGTCGAGCAGATGGGTGTAATTGCAGATGAGAAATGCGATGACTATTAAAGGACGGAAGGTGTTCTGATTGCCAAGGAATCGCTTAACGAATGACTGTTAGGGAAGGTTTGTTACAATTTGCAACAATTTGATCGCCATGGATGATCCTCATTAGGGAGAGCAGATGTTACAAGCAGACAAGAGTGGAATTGACCATTCGGGAGCAGCAAACGGGAAGCCACTTCAAGGACGTTTGTTGATTGGATAAATATTTCTTAGGTGTGATGCTTCTTGAAATGAAATACTCTTTCCTTCTCGTCAATGCGCTTCCTTCAATGCGTTTATTTACAGTTGGAATGTTTCTGTAGATATCATTTCTGGGCAAATTTTTCTATTTTACACTTACGGAATTACAGTGGAATGCTTTCAAATAGTCAAAATTTATGAAAATTAACAACCTAAAATATCTCCATATTTTAAGAAAGTCACTGGGCTGTACAGATACAGTCTTCACGATAAGGATTTCAAACATTCAAAAGCAGTGCTGTAAATAGTCATTTCGACCCAACACGCTAAATTTGCCAACAAGTCGTTCCAGAAACCGATTTTCATATATAGCACGTATGAAAAAATTGTTGTGCGTGATTATTTTCATAAATTTGGTTCACAATATATTGTTCTAACTTAAAACCTAAGACAATATCTGAATATTCAACTGATATTCATCGTTGAATATCATTTGAATATAACAGTGAATATAACACTTTCTATATAACAGTATAGGGCAATGCACTGTAAGACAAAGTTGTAGAATTTGTCAATAACTACAATTGTATTATACACTGTATTCATAATATCTGCTGTCAAACCAAGTTATCGGTAAATCTACCCGTTTTTCACGAAATGACTTTTTACAACACTGTTCAAAAGCAAAACACAATGCAAACAATTTGTATTCGCATCTTCATTTATTATATTCCATTCTTGTATATTCCTCGTAAAACTTTAGTAAACCAAATCGATTTGTATTTCTCCAATCATTGCACAGTGGGAAAAAGTACATGAATCGCGAAAAAAATCGGTAGTCCAGCTCCAAGTAGAACAAGGTTGCAGTGAACAATACTTTTTTTGGTGAAAATATGAGCTCATTTTGCCCCAATTCCCCGTATTTTCGAATAATGCTGATTAATCTATGCTCGAACAGGTCTGCGGTAGTCAAAATAGGCCTCTTCTTAAGCCTCGTCAGATACACAGAACTGTAGATCTGCGCTTCAAACTCTGGGTCATGCTTCCAGAATGATTTTTGGGATTTTGGGATTTTGGGATCAGACCAAGTCAAAGCTTCTCTCATCATATCAGTAAGGTTATCCTCCGCAGAAGTTTTTCCGATGCAAAGTGCAGTTGGGAGAACTTGTGTCGCTTGTGACTTGTTTCTCCAGCATGTTCAGTCGACAAAGTTCATCGTAAATGGCTAGAAATATTAAAACATTTCTTAGCATTATATACTTCACATACCTTATTTTTTTATCAAATTTTCCAAACGTTCAATCAATTCTGGTAGATGCTCATATTTATGCAGACATGGAGGGGAGCTGTCGTGCAAACGGAAATTCACAACGGTATTATTGCTCAATGTCAGTGTACAACTGTTTGATTTTATTGTTCTCCAACTTTATGAGATGAAAGTGCCAGACTGCTGATGGGCCGAATTATTATTATTATTATACTTTATTATAGACACTTTACACTTTACTGATGGCATTCGTGTATAGTTGATAGAAATCACAACAAAACTATTATATTATATTAGTATAATACTTATTGGCATTCTTTGTTAAATTTTGTTTAACAGTCTACAATCTTTAGAAATTTGATTACTGCTTTTTCATTTTCAGAATTATATGCAAGAATTTCAGCCAGTGATCCGTTAAAACCACAGTTTTTCCTGTTCTCTTCAAATCCTCTGCATTCCACCAGTATGTGTTGTACTGTGATTTGCACTCCACAGAAGATGCATATAGGAGGACCGTTGTGATTTATTAGGTGCGCGTGGGTGAGCCTCATATATCCTATTCTAATGCGAGTTAAAACACGTTGTTCAGAAGGACATTTCCGATCCGAGGCGTTTTTCAGGTGTTGATTTTGTTGAACGTAGGTGGCACCGAGTATGATGCCATTCTGACTCTCATTTTGTCCAGATTCTTGTTTTTATCGCTCGTACAGAGTCTTGAGCAGGTATAGACATATCCTGAAGAGGTTGGTGTCGTCCTTGCTTAGCTAGCTCGTCAGCTTTCTCGTTCCCGACAACACCAGAGTGGCCAGGAATCCAGGTGAGTGTCACATTATGTCCTTCTATTTTCTTTTTCGATAGTTTGTATCCAGGGGTGCTTGAGACCGACCTCCACGTAGGGCATCAAGACAACTAGCGGAGTCGATTATTGTAATGATCTTGTCTTGACCGTGCAACTTTGATACGGCCATCAATCGGTGGGGCTCATTTGAAAAAAATAATCGAGCGCATGTTTTCCCATGTGGAAAATGATCTTTTGGGTCCATCAGAAGACATACTAAGATTTCAGATTTTTATGTTAAGGGTGCCCATCATAGTTATAAATGGCTTTTGCCATCCACCTAACAGCATGAATTGAATTCAGGCTGACATGAATAGTGCTATTAGTGCTCATAGCATTAGTGCTATTAAGAAAGATTATAGTTTATTCAAGCAATTCCAGGTAATCGTCGTGAGGTAAACTATCACACAGAAAGAGCCATCAGACTGATTCAAGATTATAATGAGTAACAACTCAAAACGAAAACTACTTCCAAAATCTTTATTGTTAACGTGAATTTTCATAACCAAAATTTGCTAATTTGAAGAAAACTACTATTGTTAATCAGTATTCGACATGACATGTAATTTTATGAGTTCAATATTAATCAATATATAAACACGTTTAAATATGTCAAGATCCATGATACACACTCTCAATTATAAGAACATTCTCTCTTCTTCTCCACCCCCCCCTCTCTCTCTCTCTCTCTCTCTCTCTCTCTAAATCTCCTCCTTCTCTCGCTCTCTTTCTCTGCTTTTTTCAGTATATAATTTTGTACAGCAAAGATGTTGCTTGTGATAGTTCAAATATGTTGGCGTAAGTGCAAACACATTCATTGTTGAGGT
>JASCZW010009389.1:0-42843 GCA_034211315.2 Aedes japonicus | reverse complement strand
ATTTCAAAGGGAATGTGTTGGGCTGCGACACCGGTAGTTAATAGCAGACGAGCTATATTCTTGTTTCTGGAATTTTTTATCCTACTAACTTTTGCAGTGGAATAATCACGGATATGACGTGGCCAAAACGTGGGAGGCAAATTCAACTACGTCTCGCCAGTCTGCCGCAGGTGCTAAGGAAGGGCCCGAAGCAGTATGAACTAGGCGGTGCTCACGGATATCGATGCTGGCTGGGTGAGCGACGTGAAGAAGGCAGGAGAAGCAATCAATAATAAAGGTAAGTAGGTTCGATTGAATAGTCTATAGCAAAGACAGAACTTCGAGTTGTTCAGTTTTGAATGTTATACATCTCTGAATTTATTGCCGTTTTTAAGGTATGTTTTTCCAAAGCCTTACGACTTAAACTTTTCGTTGACTCTCAATCATATTTTAATTGCCATCAGGTTAAAATTGTCAAAAAAAACATGAAGCTGACCATTCGGAAAGTCTTAACCAATTCGTCGGTATACGAGAGTTTTAGGCAATCCAGGATGAATATAACATCATTCATGTACAGCAGAAATCAAAATGGGCCGAGTATGGATGCCATGGGGAACGCTGCAGACTGAGACCATGAAAGGAGATGAAACGTGGTCCCCTATTCTGACGGACATTCTTCGTCCGGTCAGAATAGATCGGATCGAGAGAAGCATACCGTCATTCATGCCTAGTTTGTCAAGTTTAGCAACCGCAATTTGATGATTCATTTTATCAAACTCTGCGAATAGGCTCGGTGTAAATAGCATCTGCTTGTTGACCGGTTTTGATTTGGCAAATTTGCAAGTCAAATTGGTTGTCCTCGAGCCTCAAGGGCATAAAACCGTGCTGGTCTGGCGAAATATAATGGGCGAAGTGGAGAAACATATTGAACTATCAGCTCAAACAGCTTGAAAGTAGAGCTCAGGTAAAGCTGTTCCTTGGTAATTCGCAATGTTTCTGTTGCGTCCTTTTCCAAACACTGGAAACACCTGTAACTGTTTCCAGCAGTCCGGAAATATACCAGAAGCGAAGATGACGAGAATACAGATGCTAGATGGTTTTGCCAGTGTACGCAACGCTTTAATACTAGCAGAGATAGAGTAGTTAGAGATGGTATGCCGTCTGGACCATATCCAGTGGAGGATTTCAGTTCCTTACCAGTGGAAACAACCATGTTATCGGTGACAACGAACCAAGACGAATCGGGGCTGCGAGTAGATTCTGGGGATTAGAGATGTTCCTGGTGAAAACGTTGCTGAAGTGAAAGCGAAACATATTTGCGACATCCTGTATGGAGTCGGCTTCAATCAGACCGTTGGTTATCGTAGACGGTAGTGCAAATTCCTTTCGTTGGTCATCCACGTTGCGCCAACAACGTTTTGGTTTGTTTTTAGGCGGCAATACTTGAGTAACTTGTACTCGGTGTTCAACTTCATATATATATCGCTCTCGTAGAGTCAGTACGATGCTTGCTGTGTCGCCGGAGAGCAGCATGCTTCATTCTTTTGAGGCGTTTGAGATCGGCATTATACCAGGCTGGCTTAGGTGGGTCACGACTGAACATGACGGGTACGATCTGGTTGATAGTGTATGATAGGATGCATGATATCGTTGTTGCAGCGAGGTTAGTGTCTAAGTCTTGAAGCTTTTCGTCCCAACCGCCATTCCATCATTCCATTGAAATTAGCCTTACAGAAATCGTAAGAAACGCTTTCAGACGTTTCACGAAAGGCTTATTTCGATTTTCATTTTCACAGGAAGATGATGCCTACAGATTTTAACTAGCGGTGTAGGAGCTTGCATAACTGGCTGGCCATGCATATTTCCTCGCTGAAAAGCACAGATCTAGAATGCGGTTGTTTTCGTTTTGGATGGTGAAGTCTAGCATTGCTGTAAGCGCCCAGTAGTTTTTATCTGATCCGGGTTGATTGAGATCGGAGGAAATCGGGAAGAGATGACCATAAGAACTACGCTGCCAAGATACAATGCTCAAGTTGTAATCGCCTATGATGATGATGTTGTCTCGTGGTCCTAATTGCGAGACTATCCAATTGAGCGAGTCATTATGCTTATGCTCGATCAAACTTTCCGTCGTTTATTAAGTCCGGAGGCGTATACACCACGCATAGGTAAAAGTTGCGTTAACAGTGGTGATAGTTGCTCCACCGACAAACTGCTAGGGGATTAAGCACACGAGATTGGAGACCCGAGCGGAAAGCTAGCAGAACACCTCCTCCGGTGCTTTTGTAACTATTCGAAGGTGTCCGGTCTAGACGATACACGGAGTATGAGTCATTGAACAGTTGACTGGCATGCAAGTGTTTGCGTTGAGCCAAATTTCACAGAGAGCGTAAACATCACAGCGTCCTTCGCTGAAGACCAACTAGCACTCAGATAGAGAGCTGTGTATTTCTCCAACGTTTTGACAGTACATCAACACATTTTCTAAGCCGGGTGTAATGATTCTCGCTGGATTATCAATCCTAGGGATACGAGAAACGTCAGGACAGAAAAATCCCTTACTGATAGAATACTTGCCACTGTGGGCAGCGTGGAAGACCCTGCCCTCAACATCAGACTCAGGGCCGGGTCGTCTTAGATGGCACGAACGAGAAGACTGTGACGGACTTTCGATAACGGGACAGGGCCTTCCATAGTGCTTTCTTTCGGGCATCCCGGGTTCGATAACAGCAGATATGGTTGGCTTGGAGAATGTCGCAAGAATGACCCGCATGAACGCGATAGAGTTGGAACTAAGGATGCACCGCGAGCTGCAAGCGGGAAGGCAATCAGAATAAGCTTTTTCGGTGAAAATGAGTACTTGCCTGGGTACAGCAGGCTGGAGAACCCCTTCAACAGTTTCAAAAACAGGTCCGCGACGACTCCGATTAACGATGACTGCATGTGGTAGGACTGCGTCAAACTGAGAAGAGGTCTCCGTAATGCTTTCTATGGTGCGTTGCGGTACTCCTGCAAAGAAGTGTTCGCCGTGAAGTCAGCAATCGGTGGTAGCCATAGAGGTTGAAGCTTGGTGAGGAGTTTCTTCTGATGTGATACGAATCAAAAGGGTACTGGGTTCGGGAATCCATTTTTTTCACGAGTTTCTTTACTGAGTGTTACACGAGTGTACAATAAATTCACACCAAATCCTCGAAATCTTTTCAGATATTCAAATAAGTTTTCTTCCAAATCTTTTCAGATATTCAAATAAGTTTTCTTCAGGTAGAAAAACTGCGTTCAAGAGAAGTTGGAACCAGATAATCTACTCTGGAAGATCTAATGAAGTCTTGAATTAAGAAACAGATTTCTATGTCGATTTTGGGGAAGCGCAAAATCTGTACAAAAATTTTGAGTACACAGTAAGAATTTTCGTGGACGTATTCCATTCCATGATCCTGGTAAAGTTAACTTTAAATTATGACTCTAGAGCTTGTTTATTAACAATCTACAAACCACTTTTGAGTTTTAAGAAACAAACTAGAGGAAACTATTTCAAGTTTTTAGAGTGATTCACAGAATAATCTCATAAGATGACAAATTAACTGATAGAATAATAGAAGGGAATTCATCGCAAGGGCAGAGTTAAAAACGAAAGTTATAATCCAAAATGGAAATGATTCTTGTAGGAAGTTCACCGAATGAATTACTAAAGAACTATACGCGGAGGTATAACAACATCTCAATATCTTACGAAGATCTAAAACAAAAATCGCTAGGCGATCTAGTGGTAGTTTATCATAAGATCTTCACTTATTATCTGGAAAACTCGAGAAGAAGTCCACAGGACGTTCGTCAGTATGTCTTTTTCATTCACGAAGATCTGGTGTACGTTCGTGAACAATTTAGAATAAAATCCTCAATTAAGTGAAAGCCCACCTTATGGGTTTTAGAGGCAAAAAGCCTTTAAACCACATGTAAAACCAAAGTACCTCTACCATATGCATCAGGGATGTCTGTAATATGTCAGTGAAACACCACATAAGGACCATACATTGTAATGGAAAATTTCGGTTAAGAGATTCCTAAAATCTACTTATCAAACGTTGACCCACTTTTTAACTTAGATTAATGAATATTAGCATATGGTCTTGGTGGACTTAGCTTAGTCCTGATGGTAGCACAATGATCGCTGGATGACTGCTCCATCAAATTTCCGGATGCTGCTTCTGATCCTGTTGATGAGTTGCTTCGTGTCTTTGGCCTTCCAGTTACCCTTGTATACAGTGGAGCTCAATAGACCAAAAAATCTTCGATAGGACGACACTGCGGCAGATTAGTCGGATCGGATTCTGATCTCTTGGCACAAATTGTATATTTTTGGTCTCTACAGGAACGTTAGCGTCTTCTTCACGTAGTTTGATGATGCCTTGCTCGGTCAATACACGTAGTCTCCATCCGAGTGATGTTCCAGAAGGAACGAGATGAGAATTTTCTGCAAACTCTCTGTTCGGTAGACTTGATAGCTGGTTGCTGATTGATAACCAAGCCACTTAGTTTGAACAATTGGCTCCAAAATCCCCTTATCAGAAATTACAATGTATACACACTTAGAAAATTTTACAGTGTTCGGTAATTTTTACCGAACTTTCAACAGCTGAACGTTCGGTAATCTGATTTACCGGATTTCGGTGAAATTTCAGCAGTATTCCGGCAAAAATTACCGGAACTTGTCAAATTTTACCGAAATCCATTAAATCGAATTACCGAACTGTTCAGCTGTTGAAAGTTCGGTAAAAATTACCGAATACTGTAAAATTTTCTAAGTGTGTAGCATCAGTTTTTGTTCGAAATTGTGCTTGAATTGCTTGCTAATCTATCCTCTGTATTTCCGTACGTTCATAACAAATAGATAATTTGGTTCTAAGTCATCCGTGTTATACTGTGCATTGTGTCACTAGTTATTTGAAATCTTTGAGTATTTCTTGAAATACTTTAGCTGACAAAACTTGTTTTACTTTGTTTATAATACAAGTTCAAAAAGTAAGAGTTACGTTTTTCTCTGACCGTGTCATTTTTTGCTCGTTTCTTATACGGGAAGGGAAAATCTGCAACCAGACTCCTGAAGAGCTCAACCCTCCCTTTTGAAGAACGTAAAACCTTCCCGTGCCTCTAGCCTTGGGTCTTTCGTTATTACTTCGGAGATGGACTATTGTGCTTTTAACACCCGCGGCGTCTAACTACTTGGACTTTAGCGGTTAGCTACTCTCTTCTAACCCTCCGCTGGTCATTGCGCCATCTGTCGTGGAGCTCTAGGACGATCTATGAGGCCGTTGTTCTTAGAGCGTTCCATATGTCTGGTTCTTGGCACTGCCTCTGGACATGATTATCAGGAATTGTGTCACAATCTGCCGTTCCTCGCGCCGTTTAAGCGAGGACATGTGAAGAACACATGTTCTGCATATTCCTCTGCGTCCGCGCATCCGGTACACGGACAGACTCGGCGTGATCGTACTTCCACAAGTTCTGTCAAAAGCAACCATGGCCTGACATGATCTGCGTCAAATAGAAGTTAACTTCACCTTGTTTCCGATCGAACCATCCGGATAGCTCCGGAATTAGATTATGGGTTCACCGACCGTGTGTGGAGTTGTTCCATTCGCGTTGCCATTTGACCATAGATGCAACTCTAGTGATCATCCGTGTACCTCTTCTGCCACGTTGATCGGAGCACTCTACGTCCTCTTTTATGATGATGTCGATAAGCATCATCCCCGATATTACGCTGGCTACGTGTTGTCACACTGTGCGCTGGCCACTCTCTTAGCCTGTGAATACTATCTAATTTACCTGCTCTTAGTACTGATCCACGCCAGCCTACCATAACTAAGTATGGCCTTTAATGACACTTCTGCTTGCTCTCTTGCACCGCCGAGCTATTCGGCATCATGCGGGATAGTACCGATATAGCTAGAGAGGCCATCTTACAGGCGTAATCAGCGTGTCTGATAAAGGGCAGCTTGTCATCGATCGTGACCCCTAAGTACCTCCGGAACCGCTTTGAGGTGATAGGTTATAATATATATAATAAATATATACCCGCAATAATCATCGCCTGTTGCTTCGAATACCTGTTACTGACCCCCTTACCTTTTGCTCTATGATGGCCTAGCTCCAGTTTCCTAGGGCGCATCAATTTCTCTACTAGGTCAATAGAGTGTATGGAGGTTAAATCCTTTTGTGGATTTCTATAGACCTCAAGGGTGATGTCCTCCGCGAAACCGTCAATCTTTACCTAGTTAGAGAACTCTAGAGTACACTTAGTCATACATTGTGATCAAAAGTACCGAGGCCAAGATAGAACCTTGCGGAGCATCTGAGGTGATTTGGACACATTCCTGACCTGCTTCTGTATTGTAAACCAGTATACGATTCTGGAAATAGTTTTCCAGAACCCTGTAGAGGATACCCAGCAAGTTGGTAATAGCCTCCCAACTGGTGCTATTAAATGCGTTTCTCATGTCGAGGGTGACCACTGCACAATATCAAATTCCCCACCTCTTACGCTGGAGTGCCATCTCGCTTTTCTTGGTGACAGGCAGGCTGGCATCCACCGTTGACTTGCATCTCCGGAAGCCAAACTGGTTGTTTGACAAGCCGCCTGTATCCTCCGTGTAGTTCGACAGTATGTTGAGGATTACCCTCTCAAGCACTTCTTCCGTCGTATCCAACATGCATATCGGTCGATACGCCGATGGATCACTTAGTGGTTTCCTCTGATTTTGGCAGTAATAGCGGTCTGTCGCATCCAGGCATCTGGATGGACACTCTTGTCCAGACATCGTTGCATTACTTGTCTGATTATTTCGGGGAGCCAGCAAATAACCGTCTGAATGGCCGGGTTCAGGATACCATCTGGCAGAGATTGCATTTCGCATCAATGTTACGCCGGCGCTTGAGATTTGTACCTTAATCACGAGGATACAACTATAACTCACTGCAGATAGAGCGAAGTCAAAGTGTGAGCCTGCTGATGTATTCGGGTGTCCGAAAATATTTTGTAAATCATAGGAACTTTCAGGTACGCTGCAGTGTCCTCAAGTACGTTCCTTTGACATTTTGCACATTCGTTTGACTTACCCTGTCACCGGTTGCCGGACTTCTTGGTGAGCTCCGCCATCAAGGTTTCGATAAGCTCTCTCCGCCTTTGTGATAATCAGTGCCATGATTGACTAAAAAATTTCTCAATCATTCGAGCTCTGACAGTTTGGAGGATGTAGTGTCACAGTACCACAATGACATATTTTCCTCGTACAATTTCTTCCGTCACTGTGGAGCAGGATAAAATGGTTACAATCTGGTCAGACACTGCTTTCAGAATGCTGCTTCGACGGACGTTCTTGACGGACTTTCGTTGACGCGTGACGGATCTCTGCTCACTTCTAGCGTGTCAGGCGGTGGGGCATTCCGGCTGTATCGGTTTCTACTTTCTTGCAGCAGAATTTTGGCATTGGATTCAGCACCATCCGTTGTGTTACATGCGAACTGAAACTATCAAGTTGGTGAAAAACCACATCCGTCTGATGAGCTAAACTGATTCATAAATTTTCGTCATCAGCAGATAACCTGGGCCTTCCATACACAGAATTTACGCTGAAGACAAGAAAAGGGCCCAAGATGTCTTCCTTGTGGAATACCGAATGTGGCACAGAAAATCCTGACGCTTAGATGTCGTTCTGTTAGGTATGAATTGAACAAACTAAAAACGCTACCTCCAAGTCTCTCAAGTTTCGCTAATGCAATGCGATGGTTGATCTTATCGAAAGCGGAAGATAAGCCAGTATAAATTGTATCCGTTTTAAAGCCCTTACACACAACATCTGTCGCATATGTTGTGAACATCAAAAGGTTCGTTGCCGTAGATCGTTTAGGCATGAACCCGTGCTGTGTATCGGCTATATATTGGAAGACTTGCTCTAGAACTACCAACTCGAAGAGCTTCGCTACACAATTTAAGGCAGATATTCAGTAGTTGTCAGCGTTGTGCTTGTCGCCTTTTTTGAAAACTGGAAACATGTAGGCCTGATTTCCAGAGCGAGGGAAAATGTTCCAGTTGCTAGAGAGAGTTGGAACAGTTTTAGACGCAGAGGGCCTGCATGCCAGCACAGCTTTTTTTTGAAAATAACTGCAGGGATTTCCGCTGGACCAATCGATGTTGATGATTTTTCTTTAGAGATAGCTGAACGGATCATCAATACTAATGGTCAGCCTTATTCTGCGTGGTGGGTGACTCTCCGTGCAAATCAAATGGAGAGTCACCTTCTCGTTTGTGAGAGCTAGTCGTCTCGACTCACACGCCTCGCAGAATAAGGCTGGGTGTTTGACGGATCACTAGATAGCGGCACATTACTCGCTGGCAGTAAAATTTGACCCTGTGCTAATATCTCAGAGCAGAACGCGCCCTCGAATTTTGCTTTGAAAAGTTCGCTAAATGTCCTCGCTAATTTGATGCTGTGCCTTCTCCTTTGATCGTTGTCATGTTTTCAGAAAGACTTAGAATCTAATTTCAGCCTATCCTGCACATTTCTCAAATAATTGGCACGACTGTGGCGAGACATCCATTTGTATTTGGTGTTCATTCACAGGTATCGGAATCGCAGTGAAACTCGCTCCATGCTTACAATACCGTCTGAATGCTGCTCTTTTAGAAGATTTGAGCTTTCATGATGCAGCAGACTGCCATGGTACATTTCTGGTCTTAGGAGCAGCCCGCTTAGGAACATGGCGATCGATAGCATAGCTCACGATAGTCCTTCGTAGTATAGAATTTATTTACAGGGATTTTGGAAAGTCAGCCTTCACGTACGTTTCATCGTCTTGTATGATGTAACTTGATGTTAGGTTAACAACGAATCATATAGCTTTCAGGTCTCGACTTTTCACTTTTTCAAGCGCCTTATCATCTCGGCGAGGTTATCTTCTGGGCTTTGAATGACCTCAGTCCACATCTCACTTTAATGTCCTGCACAGATGATTTTGCTACATTCACTTTTTTGGCAACATCTCTGGCCGACATTTGGGGCTCTTGTATACTTTCACCACTTGTTTCTCATCTTGTTAGTTGTGTGTTCCCTTTTGACTGCTTGGTTGGCTTATTCTGAGACGTTTTGGTTTGTAGAAACTTGCTGATGACATTCAACACCGTTTGTTGCGACATCCCGACCGAATTAACGATTGTTTTCTGTGAACGATTAAGATTTTCTAACCTTTTGTTCAAAGTAAGTTTTCACAGCTCCTGTTGTCGAGACTTCAATAGTAAAAGTAAACAAAATGCACGTTGACGCAAAGGTGAAAGGAATCCACTGACAGCTGAACAATACACTGAAAGAAATTCTTACGTTGACGCAGACCACTTACACGACAAAGTTACAATAAATATTGCCGGAAGCGCTTTATTTTGAAACAACGAGTTTGAGAACCAATACAAACCCTAATAATTAGTTGACCATGCATAAGAACCATAAAGCCTGGCTTTGTTTCAAATTTCCTATTCGTCTACAAGAAGATCCTGAGACTCTAAGTTGGTTAAAGTCGTACATCTTAAAACCAATAACGGACCTTGAAATTGTGAAATCGTTATTGGACTTTTGAAATAGAGTGTTAAATATTTTTAAAATCGCTTGTAGAAGATTGTCTCAAAACTGCTCGACAATGTTGTTAATTCACTAAAATTGATTCCTAACGAATCAGAATGTTAAAACATCCGAATACAAGGTTAACCATTGAGCACGATATTTGATGTCCATTAATATTTTCAGTTGTTCCTCGCGTCCTGTTCGACAAATTCACCGACAAGGACTATTCCCAGCTGTTGACGTACAGCGAAGAACGTACAATAGCGGCCAAACTGATTCTGAGCACAGTCCGGAAGTACAAATTCGATGGCATCGTTCTGGAGGTTTGGTCTCAATTATCCGCCTCGAGTCGAGGATGAATATCTGGTTGGCTTGGTTAAGGAAATATGTGAAACACTGAGCGCATCGGGCTATGACTGCATTCTGGTGATTCCACCGGTCCGGAAGGAAACTTACGATCTGTTCTCACGGAAACACTTTTGAAACGTTGGCTCCCGTTGTGACGGCTTTCCGCTGATGACATACGACTATTCTAACATTCAGCGGCCGGGAGCATGTGCTCCGCTGTATTGGGTGAAGAATGCAGTGCAACATATCTGTCCGGATAGTGCGGAGGATGTGAAGAGAAGCGAGCTCAGATCCTGCTGGGTTTGAATCTCTATGGAAGCGATTACACTCCTAACGGCGGACAACCGATCGTAAGTCACGAGTACTTGGCATTGCTGAAGCATCTTAAAGGGCATTTAACGTTTGATGAACATGATGTGGAAAATTTCTTCGAAGTTAAGTGAGTATCAATTTGAATACATATTTGATGGGACTTGAAGTCAATTAATTTGTTTTATTTCAGGACATCAAGCGGTCGCCATATGGTATTTTACCCAACGTTGTTCTCCATCACTGAGCGACTGAAACTAGCCAGAGAGCTGGGAACGGGAATTTCCCTTTGGGAACTGGGTCAAGGATTAGATTATTTCTACGATCTCTTCTAGTCTGATTTCTCAATGCTTAATAAAACTTATTTTCGAAGCTTTTCATTTATTTGAAAGTACTTTAAATTTTAAAGTAGTCACAAAATGTCTTACATTCTAGGAGGTCGGTAAATATTTTTTTTGCTTTTCCGTATTAGAGATAAAAACATTATTTTTTTTCAAGAACCGCACTTTTGAACTGTTAGCATAAATATTTTATATTTTAATAGCAAAATAAAATTTTGAACTTGTTCGACACGTATCGAAAAACCGAAATCGGAGAGTAGATAGCCATCAGTAATAATTTAATAAACGGAAAGAACGCTGAACGCCCGCAGACTGTTTTTTCAGCCGGCAGTGGCCTTTCCTCGTCCCCGGAAACCCATCATCGTTTGAGGGCCCTTCATGATGCGATTCATTAGCTCCCAGCAGACCTTGGCCGGCAAGAGGCATTTCCAGGGCAAGAAGACGCGAAACATTGTCCGGCAAGGTGCAGTTGACTTCCGTTCTTCAGAATCGACTTGACCCATGCTGTCGGCGACGTACTTCCGGTTCCAACATTGGCAGCAGTCGAGGTTTGCAACCAGCAAACATCCCGGTGTTGATGTAGTACGGGCAGACCAGCGTCAGGTGGATGTTGTCGTAACCATGGGTCTAAAAAAGAAAGATAAACAGGGGTAAGTGATTGGCAATCAGTTGACTATGAGTTCCGGTAAGAGCGGTAGGTTGTCATCTCAATCTAGGATTCATTTGAATGCGCAAGTGATTGCCGATTTGGGATTCTTGGAGCATCCTTAGTTAAGGTGATATGAGACGATTATCTATAACTTCTTTGAATTTGTTCAATTCGTGATATCAGAGATCAGAGATCATTTTGATTCTCAGCGGATTGCCATAGGTGAAACCGTACACGAATATTAACCGCAAGTGTGCACACGTGTTGATATGGTTCTGTAATAAATATCTAGTATTGAAAATGAGATCAACATTTTTGAAATAGCGAGGTGGCGGCTGCCGTTATGAGATTCGTCCCGTATGACAGCCAATCTGGGTTTTTTTCCTACGGGGTACTAACAGCAGAGGAATGCAGAGAGCATTAGTTCTTAAAGCCTGCACTTTTGGTGTGGCGTTTGTGACGTTTTTAATATTTTAAGCTCGGTTCACAATGGATTGGTATGGTACAATATTTCTTCTACCTGACTTCTTGTATCAGTAATTTAGATAAAACATTATAATAACTGGCTGAAAAACAACGAAAAAATATTGTCGATGTGATAACCACTGCACTAAATACAACACGGAAGATTTTTCTCGAATCAAATTAACGACAAAACTCGACAACTTTCGCCGTGAATATTTTCTTTGCTGCATATAGGCTTCAAGAAAACCGAGCTGTCAAATAAGCACCACACGCAGCACCTAGTTTTCGGTCTCACAATTTTTGTTCGTGAATGATAGCCGCTTCAGTCCTGTGACTATCAGCGGATACTAGCATACAGTCCCAAGCTCGGTCCCAAGCTCGGTCCCAAGCTCGGTCTCAAGTATAATGATTCGCTCCTAATAACGTAACGCACACCTGCACACCCTCAAATATTGTGTCAAAATAACATAGCGAATCAAAAAAACAACAAAGATACAAGTACAGAAAGCTACCTCAAAGCGCAAGAATTATTGCAAGGTACAGACTACAAGGTATACTTCGGACCTAGGGGTTCTACAACAGTGAACCAATTTCAAATTTGCTAGTTACATATTGATTGTTGGTACTATCATCGACGAATCGACTTGTCACAAAAGCTTCGTATTTATCCTCATTCGATTTAAGAACAAAGGACAAAACTAAACTAACAGATTATAATAAATTCATTCTTATTATTGCTCATAGTAGGACGCGAATAGTTGGGTAAATGGCAGTTGTGTTTTAATATGGATTAATGGGTGAGAAAACGAATGAAAGCTTGTGGTGGCTGTCATGTAAGTTCGTCCGTGGTAAAGGTGCTACTTTTAACTCAACCCTGAAGTATGATTGAAAAATTCAATTTTACCCTTAGCAAGGTATTTTAAGAATAGTAAGTTTTCAGTGTACGCCAAAGGCGTTTTTCTTGAATCTATCAAAATCGAAGTGTTGGGCTGTCACTTTGTTTAGGCTGAACATTTTGATCGCCATTCAATCAACAACGGTGGAAGGGAATTTGGTTTTTGTGTACCGTGTCTAGTGTAGTTTTAAATATGAATTGTCTAGTGTCTAGTTTAAAATTTAACGTGTCCGAGGTACCTATAAGTGGTATTGAGTAATCAAAGAAAATTATGGACTCGGGGAGCTACAAAAACTTAACCGGTAAGTGTAATTATTGCACTCATTCACTCGGTGCACAAAATTATCACGAGCAAAAAAAAAGAACCATTCTGCTGAATTGTCCTCAGTGTTATTTACAAAAGAATTTTCTAATGTGCCCGAGAATTTTATCAATTAAATTTAGTTTTATTTGGATTTTAAGTTTTCTTTGATTGAATTAGTGAATAAAAGTTCACTGAAGTTCACTTTTCGAATAATAGGGTACATGTCCCCCCATGACTCAGCCAAATATGCAACAGTCGATGACATTTTTTACTGTTACTCGTGAAGTAATTGAGCGGGAAACAATATTCAAACAGTTATACGTTTGTTTAGATAAGCCCAATGAGACGTCTTTTGTTTTGAACCCCGAAAAGTTAAAAAACTTACTTTTTAAAGAGGAAAACATTCTACGGATATGGGTGTAATGTCGGTCTATAAGCACCATATTAGATCTATTTTTGGATGCAACCTTGTCTCATCATTGAGGTTTCTCGTTGAACAAACAATTGTAATGTTTGCTATTATTATTTGCACAGACCTTTTATTTAAAGCTACGTTCGCTTTACTAGGAAACAAAAGAAATCAGAATAAATCAAAACTAAACTTCTTTAAACACTTTCGAAGTTTTGACATATGATCTATCGGTCAATCCACATCAAAAACATTATAATTCTTACTGTATGGATTTTGTTGTTTAGCTTTTGGTTTGGTTACAACGGTTGAAAAATGTGCAACCACATTTATATACACTTCCATCGACAATTATACCCATATCAAAGTTTTACTGTGTGATAAATATAGACCGTGGTTAGGAACACAGAAAATAATATGGCCCTAAAATTGGGCCTACGGTTTCCTTGTGAAATCATCGTTCACATTTTTATGTGAACAGTTCATTTATAACGTGTGGCTATTTTCTGTCCATCTAGAGCGCATTAATTAACATATCAGCTCAATATTGAGGAACTAAGCTCGTTTGAAGTTCAGGATGATTTTGTATTTAGCTTAATCAGTCCAGGTATGGTGACTGAAATGAAAATCGATACTCTCACTGTTAGCTTCAAAATTGCAAAAAAAAAATCTCAACTCATGACAATTTTTGACATATTTGGTAAATAGGCTGAATAAAGGAGCTGACATAACATCACGTTACCCTATTTTCAAAACATTAAACTTTATTTTGGAATATTTTTACTGCCGATTCGCTTTTAACAAACAATAAATTTCACTCATGATTGAGTTTTTTTCGGAATACTCAAAATTGGATACTTTGAGAATAACTCAATTATGACTGGTTTGCTGTCAATATGAGTGAAAATCACTTAGTTTTGGGTAGTTTAGTTTCTCCGTGTATGGCCCTTTGGCCGATTGGATGTTTGGCTGAATGGATGTTGTGTCGAATAGATGTTTGGCCAAATGGGTGTTTGGCCGAAAATTGTCTATCAGCAAATGTTTTGCTAAGAAAAGGGAATGAGAATTAAAAAAAATTCTCAAACGCATTGGATCTAAAAAAGAAAATAAGAATCCAACAAATATTCTCGAACGCATTAGGTAGCATCCCTATGTAATGAAATATTGTAGACTTATTACACTTAGATTTTATCAATTTTCAGTAATAAGCATGATGATTACCCAAGTAACCACGAGGCTGTAATAGCATGCATATATAGGGCATATGTATTACGTCTAGTGCATCATTGAAGTTGGATTATAGTTGAAAAGGGCCCCACTAAGATCGAACTAATGCTATATCTTTTGTAATGCCATGAAACATTACTAAAGTAGCATTATTGCATTGGTAATGCATCACTACATTCTTAAGCTAATCTAACGCTTCATTACTTCACAACTGTGGAATTGATGCGATCCCGCATTACCAGTGCTGATTTTGGGTTGAATAAGTGCAATAATATAATGCTTGTGGTTACTTGGGTTAGTTTCAACTATATCGATTCACTAAAAACCCAAATTTGGTGTTCAAAAAGGCAAAAATTGGTATTAGACTCCTGATTTTAGGTGGAAAAATGTATTATGTTAAAAAGTTTTATGTAATGGGTAATTAGTTTAAATATTCTTGAGATAATATGCAGTTACTTCGTAACATGGGCCTTTTATAACGATGCATATTCCTGTATCCGAAAGCAAACTTCTGAATCAAGTGCTTGGCCGGATTATTACTCTCTTGTGCTTCCTGCTTCCAAACATGCGCTGTTCTTTGGCAATTTGACAACACATGTAGATGTTTTCCGAATGTTTTCAGATATAATTTACTTACAGTGACTTCAATATTAGCTGCAAAGTCTGACAGAAATCTAAAAACTGTTGAAATTATTGAAGATAAAAAATATTCGAAATTATTATAAATTTCGAACTCAAAAATTTCATTGACTGTGTAAAGGCGATTGCTGCTAACTTGGGAACAGATAGAAAATAAAAACATGATTTGATTTCGAATTTTTTTTCCAACTCTGAGTTATTAAACATGATTGAATATAAATTGTTAACCAAATATTACATTGTTTCAATCTCAAAATTACCTGGAAGAATGGGTTGGGGGAAAACAAAGTCAGGCCTCCAGCAAAAAACTGCAACTGCAATTTCTCCCCAAATTTGAATTCGGCCAAACGTCCTTATGCCAAACATCCATTCGGCCAAACATTTGTATGCCAAACGTTCGTATTTCATACGTCTTTATGCCAAACGGGGTATTATAAATGGTGGTATGCCAAAGAACTTTCATTTGACGTACTACCATGAAGAAAAAGGAAACCAATTTACTCATTTTCGTCAAATCTGGAGCCACTCAAACTGGAATAAATCTTGCTGAGATTTATAAGTCGACAAATCAAAAACATCCATTTGATTCATGTCGATGTCGATGTTCAGGAGGGCCTCAGCATAAATCCCTCAAAAGTAGTAATTTCAGCTTTCACCAGGAAAGAGAAGTTAAATCTAAAAGCTTTCAGGCTAGGATGATTGGAAATCCATCTTAGTGAACAGGTGAAATACTGGATGCCAAACTGAACTGGAATGCTCATGTTGAGTGTGTGATCGGCAAGGCAACCAGTGCTTTCTGGATACGCTCAAATACATAAGGCAGAAAATGGGGTCTAAGGCCAAAGATGATAATGTAGATTTATACATCAATAATACGTCCAAAACTAACGTATGTTTCCCTTGTGTAGTGGCCAAAAACAAAAGACGCTCCTGCAAAAAAAAAAAATTACGAAGCTTCAACGATTAGTTTCCATTGCTTTATAGGGAGCGATGCGCAGCACTTCGTCAAAATCGTCAAATGCAATTCTAAATCTGCTGCCTTTGCATGAATACGTGCAATTAGAAGCGGAAAAGATTATGCTTAGACTCAAACGGTTGAAAACTTTTAAGTTTGGTGACTTTGTCGGTCACCTGAGCATTTCACAAAGCTTTCAAAATGGGCCAGTGATGTACACTCAGAAAATTTTACTGATAGATTCTATGTGTCCACACATAGATTTTTGCAATCTGCTTTGTACAATGAAATCTATGTGCAGGACATATAGTTTTTTTGGTTCCATCTAAAATCTATGTGTGGCCGCACATATTATTAATTTGACACATAATTTCCATGTGCCCTTCTAAGGGGATTATGTTTATGTATGGCAAATCAAATCTATTAGAATTACTTATGGATTTTTACCATTAATTATGTGCAGATTTTTTTTCGTGTATATGAATGGAGACTGGATGAAACCTGTGGAAAACCATGACATCCCTTACAACATATGTGAAACGTCACGTATAGATTTGGAAGTCGGAGGTCCAACTGTTCGTCATGGCTCCATAAAATTCTTCACAGATGGCTCAACAATTGGAACAAAAACGGGAAGCAGGAATCTTCGGCCCTGGGGTAGAAATCTTAGTGGCGTGGGAAACTATCCAACGGATTTCTAGGCGCTATAATAAAATGTGTTAACGTTTGTCTGAAGAGGAAATATAGACATGCTAATATTTGTATTTTTTACAGACAACCAAGCGGCACTCAAAGCGTTGAGTAATTACAAATGTACATTCAAACTTGTCTGGGAATGCATTCTTTCACTGCGAAAGGTGTGCCAAGAGAACTCCGTAAATTTATTCTGGGTTCCGGTACACTGTGGCATTGAAGGTAATGAAAGGGCAAACGAGCTTGCTAAACAAGGTTTAAATGCATAGTTTATTGGCCCAGCATGATTTTGCGGTATATCATACTGCGCCATTAAAATGGAACTTAAATCTTGGGAAGAACAAAGGGTGATGACTAACTGGTTGGTTACCACAAAGTGTGTTCAATCGAAAAGGTTTGTAATTCTAAATGTTACCTCGTTTTTGTAACATGGAAAGTGAAACCTCGGAACATCTGCTCTGCAGTTGTGATGCTTGTACAAGAGCAGACTTAAATTTCTGGACAGTGGCTATACGCAACCTGAACAAACTTAAACTGCGAATCCTGGAAAGGTGGTGGGTTTTATAAACTCGATTTTTCCTGACAGGGAGACGCGTCTTAGGATGTTTACCTGTCTAATGGTGATCAACCCTTAAGATGCGAATAGTAAAAGTAAAAAGGGGTACACCACAAAAGTTCAACTCAATGGACCCAGTGGTTCTACGCCTTAACAGAAATATGTCGATGTCTTCGATTTGCCGACTTGTTGGTTCCACGCAAGGGCCTGTTCATAAACCACGTAGACTCACTTTTGAACATCTCGAACCCCTTCCCTCCTTTGTAGACTTTCCATACATTTTTTTAAATTTTTGTATGGAGCGTAGACTTTTGCCGATCCCCCCCTCCCCCAGAAATGTCTACGTGGTTTATGAATAGCCCCCAAGCAGTGCGTAAATAAACACGATGACTTCACAGAGAAAAGCATGGAGAATATTGATATGGATTTCATAGTTTAGCAGTCAATTTTTTTCTACATTTCTAATTTAGTTCGTGTAGACATATTTAGATAGAGTTACGGAACGTAATGTCTGCCTAGAATGTAAAAAAGTTTATTCACCCTATATAATCGCGTTGAAGTAAAAATGTTGGGGTTTTTTCATTCCTTGATTATTATCTATCATGGGTAACTTTTTACGCTAGATATTGAAAGTATGACTTAATTGGAGACAAGGAACTAACGTCTTCTCAAAAAAGGCAATGGCTAACACTAGTAGCAGTAAATACGATATAAAATTATACGAGCTGCTATGTAGCTTGAGCAAATATAGGGCATTTTCAAAATTAGAGTTAAATAGAGAAAATTATAAACATTGAAAGTTGCTTTTGTCCAATTGTTACGTGACTTACAAGAGGTACCTCAAAATCAACTCAGAAATTACTCGCGATAAGGTGTTGTCCTTCCCCTTGTTATTTTCCTATGATAGTAGTGACTTTTTATTTGAAACGATGCAATTTCGAACAGCAAATTACTGTTTTGCTACAATACTAGATTGAGGGTTACTTGTCTCTAGTTTCTCGAGCATCCCACACTTCCAAGAATTCTGCATATTTTTCATGCCGGACTCAAGGCAACTAGCATTCTGCGAGGTTTTTGTCCCGCCCATTGAAGCCGTTCAATTTTAGCGACTTATAGGATACTGTGTTCGCCATAGAGCTTCGCCGGCTCGTAGTCCATTCTTCTTCTCCTTACGTCATATTCATACACACACCGCTAAAGATTTTCTTTAGCACAAATCGTTCGAAAACTCAAAGCGCTTGCAAGCCTTTCTTAAACAGTCTCATGTACATGGAAAACTACTGATATCAACGTCCTGTGCATGGTACATTCTGTACGGGGCGAAGTCTACCGGACCTCATGGTCTTGTTGAGTCCTCAGTACGTATGACTTCCGGCGTAGTAAGGATAGTAAGCGTTCTTGACAAAAACAACAACTAGAGAGCCACGTATTGTAAGCAACTGATAAACCGAATCAAGTGAAGTGAAGTGTTTATTTAAATTTTCACAGTTTTCCAATTATAATCGTTCTACTAATATGCTCGTTGCGGGCTTATGCTGAAGCGTACGTAAAACTAAGCTCATCTGTCAAACTGCTCGGGGTTGGATATGGTAGGGGAATATGTGCTCTATCATTTGACGTAGTTGTTTATCGTAGTACTCCTGTGTTTTGTAAGCGATCAACGTTTAAAGTCATTATTTACAATTGGCTTTTAGGCCCTAATCATGAAATACTCGAGATATGTCAAATTGGCATCAAGTTGGATCTAACCACTTTTCTAACCGACAAGCATAGAGCGGGTTTTTTCGATTACGTTGCCGTTCCGCTTTCGCAGATTGTTATACTTGTTATAGTACGTTGATATTAGTATCTTGATATCAGCAACTATACATCTACTTTTCACTGGAAATAATGTACATGTCATTTGATATCAAGATACTCTATATCATCATATCATATATCATCATCTATACCATCATATTTATATCATATTTATATCTATATCATCATATTTATATCACGTAATATAAGCTGTAGTATGAACGTACTATTAACCAACTATTATTCAAAATGTCTAATTAGGAATAATTCTCACGACTGAAAGATGGATGATCGCTGTCTTTTGGCAACTCTTTTCGACACTCACCTTCAGTTCAGTGTACAACGCTTCATGGAATCCGACGCACGCAAACTTGGTGGCACTGTAATCGGTACAGCCATATGTTCCGAGCAGTCCAGCGACGGATCCGACGGTGACAATGTGTCCCTTGTTGGCGTTCATCATTTCCGGAAGGAAGGCTCTCGTGGTCTGAAAAGATTTTCATTTCTACATAATCCCCTTGTTGACCAAAGTCTGCATACATACCCAGTAGTGCGAGAGAATATTAACCGCATAGGTGCTCTCGATGGCTTTGTCCGACAGATCCCACAGCGTCCGACAGGCGACGATTCCGGCATTGTTAATGAGGATGTCGACGTCGCCAACCTCCTGCTTCACCTTCTTGGCCACCTCGTAGACCTGCTCCCGATCGGAGATGTCCACCAGATAGGTGTGGCAGTAGTAACCTTCAGCTTCCAACTCGTCGGCGGTGCCTTTCAGCGCTGTTAGAGAAGAAGAAGATAAACGAGCAAACATTACAGTCAGGCACTTCAGTTCAGTTAGTTAGTAAGTCGAGTCAGATGACGACGGTCGTCTTGTGGACAAAAGGGTTTCTTTTGAATGAGAAGATGATGTTTCAGTAAAATACATTCATTTACTTGATGCAAATACGAGGTAGACGATGAATTGGCACGCCATTTTTCTCCGGAAAGTCAGTCACGTACCAAACGGATGATGGTTTGTTGTTGGCGTTAATTGAAATATGACAAGGAGACAGTTTGTTTGAGATTGTGGCTTATGTAAATTTGAAACCTTCGGTAAATACGAGTTGCAGATTCACGTGCGTTTGTTTACGACACTCGGCGTGATGGAAAGAAGGATGACGAATTGAACGAGAAACAATCTTGAAGGCTTGAGGATAAAATAAATGTATTGTCTTCCTTTGGATTCACTGGGACTACGTGTGGGGTCCAGTATTCTTTGGGGAATAATCCAGTTGATAATGAAAAGTTACCTAAGCTTGATATTAACTGCAGATTTCAGATTCTCTCGAGATAGGTTATGGTTTTCCTAGCATGAATTCCCATATAAGTAAGTATGTTTCGAAATATGGATTTCGGTTTTATAGAACATTCGGTTCGATGAATTGCTTTCTTACCGGTTTCGAAAATTTTACCAACAAAAATTTCAATTCATTTACCACATTATTGTGAAACGTTCCAATTTTTGTAGACGAGAATCTATATGTCAACCATTAACGTTGCCGGCGTCGGTGGTGTAGTGGTAAGCGTGACTGCTACTGGCACCCCAGTGGGTCTGGGTCAATCCAGTCGACGTCGTGGTTTTCTGAGGCGAAAAATCTTGGTCACGTCTTCCTTCGGAAGGAAGAAGCCGTTGGTCCCGGTTCATAGTCAGAGTCGTTAGGTAGGGTCCAGGTGGTGGAGTCGTCTCCTGCGTCGGTGATTGTCACCGTGAGGAAATAGCCGACGGAAAATAAATAAGTAAAAAAAAAAACACAACACATTAACGTTAACTTTAGTATCAATCGCTGTTTAATGGTATTTATATGGTGTTTTTAATTATTTTATTATATTTTGGAATAAATCGAATACTCTCTTCTTTTTGATTCATTGGATTAAGTATTCGATTCTGCAGGAAACGATTATGTGTTATCAATTTTGTTTACTGTTTTGTTTCAAACGATCGCCTCTCGGCCAGACTGACTGTAAATTCTTATAATTCAGAGCTCTCAATGCTTTCTGCTCTTAGCGTTGTAAATGGACTTTCACAGCTATTACTTGAGAGCTTTTGATGACATGTACTATTTTTGCATTAGTATGATTGAGTGGCAATCATATATTATATGCCGAGGGAGTAGAGCCACCTCCAGCATGGTATTGCATTTTTGCTATGCCTTTACCAACTGCGTTAAGGGAGGAACCGTGACTAACACTAATCAACGTATTTCTTACAACTTTGGATGCAATACTATAGAATTTACAAAGAATTCAAAATTTAAAACATATTAATTAAACCACAATCTAAGGTTATTAAAATGTAACCCAAAAACACAAACTGGTAACATCACAGGGCGTGCCAATAAAAAATACAAAAGCAAAAATCTCAATAACTGCAATGCGTATATTGAACAAAGCTGGCTTGAAACCGTCGGGGACTGCTCTAATCGGCTGCAGCGAAGGTAGGTTTTTGGCTCATCGTATCGGAATAAATTACAATTTCGGGGAACTCTTTGTCGGCGTAGGGTAGATTCACTATCGTGGAATACTGACTGTGTCAAGTATTAGAGCCAAATGGCTCAAACAGAGAAGATTAGAGCCAAACGGCTCACAGTAGGAGCAAAATTGATAGTGAAGAAGCCAACTGCAGCAAGCAACCGGCGTTCGAATAAGTACAGGCCTCTGTGTTTGGCTAGTCCTAAAGGATTTCCGTAACCTATAACACCCACACCTACCCCCCCCCCCTAAACACACTTACACACTAACAGACACCCCCCTCCCCCACCCACAAAGATGCGCGCGCGCCCGCGGACTTGCAGACTCGTTGCCTAAGTTGCAGCACGGGTGGGACAATCCGCAGAAAGGAAGGTGGACCCACCGGCTCATCCCAAATGTATCAGATTGGGTGTATAGAAAGCATGGAGAGGTGAACTTCTATCTCACGCAGTTCCTGTCCGGGCACGGCTGCTTCCGGAAGAATCTGCATCGGTTTGGTCACGCTTCTTCACGTTTTCGCCCGGAGTGCGCGAACCTGGAGGAGACACCAGAGCACGTCGTCTTCGAATGCCCTAGATTCGAAGAAGTGCGCAGGAATATGCGTGGCATAACAGTCGACAAAGTTGTCGAAGAGATGTGCCTCAAAGAAGACAAATGGAACGCTGTCGATAAGGCAATAACTTGGATACTGTTGAAGCTGCAGAGGATCACATCGGTATGAGTGATTTACATTAACATCTTTACAACCATCGAAATTACGAGATAACGATGGATTAAATTTGAGAAATGGGGAGTTTTAGTTTAGTTTATAGCTTTTCCAAGAATACTTACTTTTAAAATTCATAATTCACGAACCACACTCTAAAATGCACTTACACATCTATCAGATATCCCCGGGTCTAATGTGGAAACCCGTTTTTTCCTCACTTTTGTGCATAAGTAACACATTTTTGAGCGAAAGTTACCCCATAATCGGGCAAAATCTGGTTTACACACTAGTGACTGATCGCAGTTCAGCTCAGGTGTATAATTTAAGTTTGCAGTGCAAACGTTGTAAAACATAAATTGAGTAGTAAAAAGTGCTTGAAATTTTCTTATCAATAGAAAAAAAGGTCTGGAAAGATATTTTACACAACATTGTTTCACGGTTAAGGAATATTGTTCGGAACAACAAGGAAAAGTTCTGAAAAAGCTTGAAATTACTCATAAGTCAGAAAAAGAATATATGATTAGAAAGTCAAAAAGAAATGGAATTAGAATATTCCAACAGAATTAATGGTTTTTGATAGCAAAAATTGATTTTTAGAACCATACAAATTTGGAAGCGGCGAATTTTTTGTTTTTGAAATATATCGATGATTTTCGAGATTTACCTTGAACAGTTGGAAATTCACTGAAATTTCATACGGAGATCAAGAAATGATCTCACTTGACATGGGTTTCAAGAAATCAAGATGTCAATTTTGTGGGCAATTTTGGTATAGACGATGTTATTTTTTCGTTTTTCCTCAGCCCTAGAAATTTTTTTGTAATTTTTTTTTCCATTGCTTAGTTTTTCAGCTTGCTGAAATAATTTAAAGCACTTTCCACCACAAGAATGTTTTTCTAAGACGATCAGTTCACGAATTGGTTTTTTTAAACCATTGTTAGCAAAATCGCAAAAAAAAAAATCATAATTTTTTTCATACCTCATAAAAAAGAGAAGACCCTATATTGAAATTTCCTTACAGGCCTGGAATCCAAATTTCTGGTTGATAAAAAATTGATTGAATTTTTTCGCAAATGATGGTGCTTTATTCAAAGTTCTCGACCATTTCTGTCAACAGTGAAATTTTGTGCAACACTTAATCTAGATCATAATTTTTATTGCCAAGAAAGTTTCAAGAACTTTTCGATTCCTTAATTATACACTTTTTAAAGTAACTGGTTCTTCCTGACTGCACTCTCCCCCATCCTAAAGCACCGTCTTATATTCTATAAAATCAAGATTTCAAGATTTATGATATTTTTGTTACTTTAAAAATGGAATATACAAACTGAAAAATTCTTAATGTCCCCGCTGACGCTCCATGCTGACCCAGATCGATCAACGTCTTCAGCAACTATGCTTGGTTACTCTCGATCGGGCCGCATCTTGAGACGCTTGGTAAGATGAGCGTTTGTTTCAAATTCTTCCTCAAAAATCTTCTCTCTGTTCAATCTGCTTGTCTTTGGACGTTGCTGATTTAATATCCTACGGTTGATCAGGTCGGACAGCGTCTTTTTCTGTATAGCCGAAAGCATGTCATTTTGCTCTCTAATCCGCAGGCTGGAGATCTCGGAATTAATACTACCGAATTCTTTGGAAATGCCGGAGTTCCTTCATCCGGTGGTACTTTTGGAACATTTTTAACTATCTCTCCATTTGCAACAGAAGGTCCCTTGTTTGCTCGCTTAAAAAAACCATCAGTGCATCTTTCGGTTTCGAATCTTCCGTTTTCAAGGTGCTGATTGTCGATTCGAATAGTTCTTCACAATAGGATTCGATATTGATATCTCGCCAGTATTCACAAACAACGGATGGCTTGTTGAATTGTGCAGCGGGTATGCACGACAAAATGCACCAGCGTTCGTGCTCATAGACGATAAGAACATGTATGAAAACAGTAAACAATTTTTTGCACTCACACAACTAGGGAAGATAAATTTAGATTACCTAATTCGAAATTGTTGGATGTCACATTTTTAAGGGAGCGTCCATTAATTACGTCACGCAAAAAGTGACTTTTTATACCCCCTTGTCTCTGTTTTTTGTATAGACATAATTGTTTTTTGTATGGATCGTCACGTTTCTCCCCCCTTCCCTAATTTAACCGAAAGCTCGGTTAACCTCATTTCTGTTTGTTAAGAATTTTAACCGATATATCAGTTTGCTCATGCCGAGATTCCTAGCTAACAATATGAGTTTTCAGTTGATGATGAGATACTACCATCTATTTTGAAGCAAGGTAATTTTCCATAGCAGTGGAATAATCTGAAAAACGATTTGATCAGGATTCTATTGTTGTTTGTAATTATCATGCTCCTGTATGAAGGGCTAAAAACGTGAGGGTGGGCCCGCAAGGAGATGCGTAAGTGTATAAACCCGCGAATATAGGGAAGAGAATCTCCCCCCAAAAGCAAATTCACACATACAGCATTAGAATCGAGCCATCGATTGACAGAATAAACTCAATAGATGGGGTCGAAGAGCTCGCCCTCGTTCCGCGAAATGTTAACAATAGGGAGGAGGCATCCCATGCTCCCTATCCAAATTGTTTCACTTGGGTGCCCTGATGGTCCCTCTTTTTCCCCGTTATATATTAGGTCGTGGATATCAGTATATTTTGTAGTGGTCATTTGATTGCTGAAATTTGGCTGAAGGTAAAATTGGTTAGGGTTTATACCGTTCATTAGGGGAAATGTGGGTAACCCCGTCACCCAACGGCTTTACTAGAAAACCATTTTGTAGTATGCTTTTGACTATACCTATTATTAGTATTTATCATTTTAACCATTTCAAAACACATCATACCCACTGGGAACTGTCAAACTTGAGGAAAATAAACAAAACAAACGCAAGCGTCGTCGCAGTAATACCGGATGTAATTTTTCGATCTTAGATTTTAACGTCTTGACAAATAATTAAGTACAGAAATTCAATTCCATCGATCGCGTACTTTCATTTACACTGTATCTTAGTGCTGAGATTCATTGAAAGGTAAGTTTAATCAATTATCCAAGATTTACGGTGTAATTAAGAAAAAAGTGCCTTTCGGGTAAGCCCGTCACTCATTGGTGCGGGTAACGCCGTCATGCTTTTTGGATCAGCGGATGTTTATGAAACTACCTAACCATTTTTATCAGATGCCACGCAACTACAAATGGAACACCCACTGCGTAAATTGGACCGATCAGCAGCTGATCCAGGCAAAGGACGCAGTGGATCGCGGGATTTCCGTGAATCGTGCTGCTAAGGCGGTTGGAATTCCATGAACTACGTTGGCAGACCATGTTACGGGAAAGGTGGTGAAGTCGAAACTGGGATCACGAGAAACGGGTTTCACACCAGAACAGGAAGCGGAACTTGATCGAGCACCTGCTTGATCTGGAAAGTCGTTTTTACGGCATTAGAAAGAACGATGGCCGTGAGCTGGCTTTCGAGCTTTCATTTTCATTTTCATTTTGCAGCACTTGATGGGGCGATAAGAGCGCAAGTCAGTCCAAAGCCGATGGTGAAGGAGGGGTAATGACCAACTAGTCTATTCAGACCACATGAACTCCATGGGAAGGAACAAGGATAGGTTAGGGTAGGTGGTTAAGGTAGGGCGTTTAGGACCGGGTAAAAACACTACAAAAAGAAAATCATAAGTCGAGCACTTGACTCTGAAGAAGTCTGTAAGTCGCAGACGAAATTGGCCTATCTGTCAAAAGATAAGCCATCTCCAGTGGAATTTAAAGGAATTTGCTCGCGTTTACTAGTGATTAATGGAAGAAAGTGATTCATTGTTTTATATTTTATTTTAAAAAGTGATCAAATGAACTTTTAATTTGAAATTATCCTTGTTTCCTAATCCCAATCGTTCTACTAACACGCTCAAAAAGTTTTTTATGTATAGTGTTTTTTTGGGTGAAAGTGATCATAAAATCTTAAATTTACAATTCTGCATTACAATGATGTACGGCATATCCCAAAAAGACAGAGAGAGCCATTCCCTGTAGTTTGTAATGTGACCAGGCTATTTGAGATGCCACTGTAAATTTCATGTTGTTTCTACGCTGCAAATTGCTATATCAAAGTAACATCTCTCTATGATTTGCTATAATTTGAAAGTCGGCCATGGAGAAGGATGTCCGTGAGCTGGCTTTCGAGCTGGATGAAAAAAAAAAGAATGCCCATCCGTTCAACAAAAATGGTGCGAATGGAAATTTCAAATCAAACCCACATCCAAAGTCTTGTAAAAATTTCCATGATTGATAATAAATGACTTCTGGCAATATTGGGCTTGTCGCACAAGTTTTCAGCCTGGAGATTTTAGAGACTCCGGAATCTGTTCCATGTAAAGGGCTGTCCATATATTACGTGCTAATCATGAGGGCTCAAGCATCAGAAAAAAGGATTACTCGTACAGATAAAAACAGATTTCAAACAAAATTATGGCACATGGGTATGTATGAATCTGAAACACTCTAAAACATGTCCCTGTGGTATATGGATGACCCCTTGTGAAATGGCCAATGGAGATGGTTGAAAAATCATCACAAGAGATCAAATATATCTACATGCTCAAAATTAAATTTCGTTTGCAGAAATCTGCAAAACTATTTTAATAAAAATGAATGCCGGTCTTTCCCCATTGGGTGACGGACTTACCCGCACTGATTGAAAAACTTCAATATTTACCATGTTTGTTTTTCGTATGTTGTTTGACCGACAACACATATTTGGACACTTCCAACGCACATATCGTATAAAGTAATACTCCATCAAAGATTATGCTAGGGGTACCTGTCATTTGAAGTATAACATTAATTTAAAAAAGTTGCAATGCTTAAGGTGACGGGGTTACCCCTTCCTTCCCTACTTATTGCTCCATGTTGTCTCGATGTTTCTGCTTTTGAAGAGTTGACTAAGTCATATGGTATTACTCACGGTCATAGGACAGTGAAGAGAAAAAAAACATTATTGGTTGGTAACACGCTATGTGCATGTGAGATTTTCATGGTGATATTCTCACAATGGCCGTTCAGAATGATTCGACGAATGCATATGAGAGGTCATTCGCGATGAGTTTCCTCCCGTTTACTCAATTCCATCATGTTTGGTTATAGAAGACAAGAAACATTTTACAACGTGCTACATTTAGGAATATCAGGGCAATGATCCCCCATCGCATCTTCAAGTGATCATTACAAGCTGTCTATTTGGTTCAGTCACTTTTGAACGTTGATGGGGCAGCCGATTCTCAAATGAAATCTGCCGCGACCAACTCGACAGAACGCGCCCATATTTTTTCTGAACCGAATGGCAAGGATAACTATATGAGTTTCAGTTTGACCTAAACCGAGATTATCGATTAACATAAAAAAGCCGAGATCGAAACCGAGAAGTGGGCTGTGCGGATTTCGGTTTCAGTAAGCCGAGCCCCGAGAGGGCATTTGAACGGTAGTATCCGATCAGGCACATAACCCTTTGTCATTCCACCTCATGCCGTTCAAATGCCCTCCGCTCGTTTTCAATCTTGTATCTTTCAATTTCAAAGCCTGCCGTCTCTTCATGTCCATGCGTTCTAGCAATAAAATTACTGTCCGCTCCTAGCGCTTCGCATGGAGATGAGAAATTATCTGCTTCTGAAAAAAACTTCATCAAAGATCGTTACTTCCGCGCTGGGGAGAATACAAAAAATAACAATCAAAAAGGCATTATTGGAGGTTAGGATGACTGTTGCAGTATTGTGATTTTGAACCGACTATGATCATTGTCAAAACGACCATAAAAAATAGTTGATCCAACATATGCCATAATGCCGGAATAGTCCTTGTTACCATGGTATTCAAATGGTCAAAAATGCCATGAACGTGGTGAATTCGACCATTTTCATGGTTATTGTAACCATTATATGCGATAGTCATCCTGACTATGATTTGAATTGTCGATATAACGAGAATTATTCTCAGAGTAAGGAGTGTATCGAAAAGTAGTTATAAACATTTCGATGCGTTATTACGCATAAACTACTGTATATATTTTTAGCGTGTTAAGCGCCATTTGCTTTGTTTACATGTCAAAAATGATTATTCGGTTCATTCATTTCCGTTGATAAAGTTGTATTCAAAATGTCGCGAATTGAATTTGAGACTAAAAAAGAAAATTCTGCACACTTGGTGCACTGAAAAGGGTGTTACTGACAACCAGATTGCGAAAAGAGTAAATGTTCACCCGGCAAGTGTGGAAACGCATCATCGAAAAGTTTGGTAAGGAGTGCCTCAAGGATTTACCAGAAGTGGCGGAAACCCGGCTCCAGAAACCCCGATTTGGACCAAAAAGTTGTGGATTATATTCAACGGAACAAATCTGCCTGTACTCGCGATCTAGCCAAGAAGTTCAGGACCAGCATCGGAATGATTCAACGAATCAAGCGCAGGAATGACTTGAAGACGTACAAAAAGCAGAAAGTGCCTAAACAAACTCCGGAACAAAAGTCTCGTGCCAAAACCATGGGCCAAGCTGTACAGCTGCATTTTGGACAATCGACCAGTGCATTTTGATGGATGACGAAACATACGGTAAAGAAGCATTCAAGAACGCTACTGGGGCCGCAGTTTTATACTAAATCTGTTGGGGAACGTGCAACTCGCAGATACGACTGTGTGATGGAGAATTTGTCAGAAGGTGTTCATTTGGCAAGCTATTTGCACATGTGGCTTGCGTTCTTCAATTTTCTATACAACAGGAACTATAAATGCTGAGATTTATCAAAGGAATGTTTGAAGAACAGGTTGCTACCATTGTATAGAAAGCACCAGTCCTCCTTCTTCTGGCCGATTTGGCATCGGCACAATACGCCAATCCACTCTACAGTGGCTGACGGAGAACAACACTGCCCGTAGAAAAGACATCAACCCACCAACTACTCCGTCCCCAGTTGCGACCGACTGAACGCTATTGGCAATAGTCAAGCGTATATTTAAGAAGGATGGTACAGTGTCCCAAAACATGACCGATTTTACAGAAAAATTGGGCAGCGGCATCCAGGAAGTGCACAAAGGTCACTGTGCAGAATTTGATGGCAGGTGTCAAATCAAAGGTACGGGCATTCTACAGAAATGAACATGATGACTAGTTTTTCCGTTTGGATCTTTGTAAACAATCTAAGCTATAATAAACTGAAATAGTATGTTAATTTTAACCATGTTTTCATGCCTATTTTATTATTTGGAAGTTTATAACTACTTTCGATACACTCCTTAGTGTGTAGTGGGACACAGCCTACTAGTAACGTAAGATTTGGCTCATAACTGTTCAGTGAAGATTTGATTTCCTTCGTCGTTCGAAGACTTGCGGTCATTTTTCTATAATCTATTCGGACGATCTGATGGTTTTTCTGAGTCACGTAAACCAAGTCACACCAGAATAAGGTTTTAGAAGATTTTGGCGAAGCTCGTTCACCCACCACCTCCCGATCGAGAAAACATCGTGAACGACAGTGTCGTCACCCAGCGGCCAGCTGTGGAGACAGCCCAACTAATGTGAATCTGCTTTGGCACGAACCAGAGAAGACAACGTTCTTGCACCGGAATACCCCATGGTATTTTTACCGACAAAGAGCATACGCAAACCTGCTTCCACGTGCGCTACATCTTGTACACAAGATGTCACAAGAAGTTTTGTGACCGAATGCCGATGACCGTTCCGAGGAACATGACAACAGGAACGGTTGACAAGCGTATCCAATCAGCGTGAGCCACAGAGTAGAAAATCAGGTAAGCGTAGTTTTAAGAGAATGGTTGTATCCTTTAGAAACAAGTGACGTCACTGCAGGCATGGAACCAAAGCGAATTCCAGAAAATATAAAATGATGTTGTCTACAATCAATCTTAAACAGAGCCTAGATTGCTTGATTTCGAGTTGACGTTACCACATAGGGTGTTTTGGGGATTTAACTGTTTTTTAGATCACATTGCGGCAGGAGACAGAATCTCTTCTCATTTAATAACAAATATTAAATAAAGGATTCAACTTTTTGTCCAGCTGAATTAGGATCATGTGTTTGAGCTTTAAAATACCCGCCTTGAAATAGAGTCTCTAGCCGAGCACCCCAACCGCAACAGCAGTCTCTCAAATTACGAGAGTCGGCGCTTCAGCTGCTGAATGTGAAAAGCTTTTACATTCGTTACAGAGGTTGTGTAGCGGTTCTCGTACATCTTCATAGCATTTGTATTCTGCTTGAGGTTACATGAATAAAATGAGTAAAATGCTTACATTGGCAAAAATGTTACTTGGAAAATAAAAATTTAAATTTCTGGAGATTAAGCAGGATTTTGAGTCGATTGGATTTGAGGATTAGAGGATTTTGAGAACGTTGAACCACCCCAGTTCGCATGCTCCATTTGGAGAAAAACAATTGGTTCCATTTAAACAAGCAATTAAATTACAGTAAATTAAATTTTGATCACCACTCAGGGCTCAAGAAGGTACAATGGGTGCCCGCTGGTGTAAAACCAGTTCTTCGCATTTCCACAGCTGACGAAACGAAACCACTCCGATCAACAGCTAACCGGTGTGGAACGAAGACACATGCCTCGGTTGCATAATAAGATTTCGCTTTTGTTTTCTCTTCTCCGATGATCATAATGCGGCTGCCTTCGCTTTCTTTCCACGCAGGTGTGGTCTTGGGAGGAGGACCATGCTATTGTTGTCTGTGTCAACTTTGACATCTTTGTAAAAAAAATGTCGAATGTCCTTGTTGGGTTGTTGTAACTTTGTCGAGCCGAGTGGACAATGAGTGGAAAAGAACTTCGCTGGGTGAAAATGGTAGAGGAAGGTAATTAGACCTAAAGTTGGAACGAAGCGTGAAAAACAACAAAGTTGGATAACTTTTCCTCATCAGTTCCAATTATGTAACAATTAAAGCATTTTTTTTATTCGACTGAATAATTAAGTTAATCACGGACGTTGGGAGACCTTTTGTGTGTCATTTCGCACCAATCTTGGTTTTTGTGTTGAGTGAAGCGGTGGTGTGTTGTCTTTTCCATCCAAACACGACTCGAGGTTGTGCGAGGTGGGACAAATTAGAGCAGCTTTGAAGAGAAAAATGTGGCGACGAACGGTTGGCCGCGCTTGGAAATCATTGCTTTTGTACTACAAACAATACAAGCACTTTTCCAACCATACCGATTGCTTTGCCCACGTTGGATATCTTATGCGTTATTTCGGTAGGATTAATGCTGTTGAGCGTGAAGTCTTTTGACGAAATGGAAGACATTTTTGAAATAATTTTAATGTGTAATTTGCGTCATATTTATACTCAAATTATATTCAAACATTATATTCAAATATTGTCATATTTGATATCAAATTAATTTTTTATACCAGGAGCTGTTATTATTTCCTTCACCTGGCTTATTGTGAAGTTGCATTTTTGTATTTATTACCCAACTTTCCATTTACAGCCATGGATGGTCGGCGCAGTCTACGGTGGCTCCTCGTGCTACTTCTCCTGTCACCACCCGTGATCTTCATCATTGTTCTAATGTCCCGTGGAAAAACTCTGCTGCAGTTCGGTTACTACTCCATCACACTGACGTACTATCTGCTCATTATGTCCAGGATGACCATCGTGAGAGTAACTTGCGACGAAACGCAAACTCTGATCAACTATTTCAACGCACACGTGTTCCACCGTGACGATCCCGTTAGCTATCGGCTCCGTCGGAAGACCTACTTCATCACGTGGAAGATTTTCTTCTCTTTGGCGGCATTCAACCTTTTCAACCTGCTTGCCTCGATGGCACTTACCAAGCCAACCAGTTCCTATATCGGTTTCGGTGACACCGAGGTTAGCTGGTATCACGTGGCCCTTGTTCAGATGAATGGAGTTTTCGCTCTGTTGCATCAGTGCATTTATGCAACATCCATTCTGCTCGTTTCGTTTCTTATGCATTGGTTTCAAACGGAGCTGGAAATTTTGGCGAAAGGTTTTGCGAAAATTTTTCACGAGAAGCTGCCACTTGCGTTGCGGAAGAGCAATGGCCGGTCGAGAGTCTTGATGCAGCGGGAGGAAGTCCAGTGGACGGGAATCGATCGACGGTTGGTTTACTGCATCAGTCGGCATGGGGAAATAGTTGAGTATGTTTTGAGTGTTTTGCATTATTTGCAACGAACTGTCATGTACCTTTCCGTTACAGAATGATGAAACACCTGCGTAAAATTGTGGAACCCATTTTCCTTGGGTTAGGATTCTATATAGTTACGATGATATCAACTCTTATTTTTGTGATGCTCAAGGACAACGAATTCAACTTTTTGGGATGTGTACACGTGTTTGTAATAATCATTGAATTCTACTACTACGCACATCTGGTGGACGACCTTGATGGCAAGGTACCGCGTCTCTGATTTACTATATCCGAATAAATTTATCATTCGTCCATCTCTTGTTCTATGATAAAAAAAACGATGGTAGAACCACCTAATCGCTGACGCCCTCTACTATCAGGACTGGGCCGGACAGATGAAACATTCGGAAAGCATCGTGAAACATTATAAAAGTGTTAAAAGTATGATATTGATCGTGATCATGCATTCACAACGGCAGTTTCGCTTCACCTGCGGCGGATTGTACAAAATGACTGTGCCGGTGTTTACCACTATGATCGAGACACTTTACTTTGCCGTCACTTTTATGCTTAGAACGATTAAAATTCAGCGCTAAGTAGAAGACGGCGTTGAGCCGCTCGAAAAGTTCATTGACCGGATTTGTACTCTTGGCAAGAATAAATTATCTTATTGTCTTTTTCTCGCATGGCTACTCACCATCTTTGTTGATATCCCAAATGACAACTCGCGTCCGGAGCCGTGCAAAGTTCAACGCTAGATGTCGTCCAACACCGCCGCCTCCTCCGGTAATTAGTACCACTTGGCCGGAGACATCCTGCAGCAAATATGGAGAAAAATAAATACATTAACATCGAATATCAATCATCGGCCATCGTTCAGTGTTCAAACAAAAACTGCGTTGACACCTCCGTCCCAAGAAATAATCGTAGTTGACATTGAATGATTTTTCTCACGCCTTGAGCAGCCTACTTTGTCTACCATATGATCACGTATCACAATTCCAAAATGAATATTTGATTTGATTTCTACTCTCAGCCAAATAGAGTACACTGTCATTGCTGAGGTTTCGTTTGAATAATTGATTTGCAAGCGTTTTCACACATTTCATGTGATTTGTCATTTCGCACGAGTTCCAGTCGGAACAAATTGCAAACTCCATTTCTTACTTTCTTTACATCAATTAACGTCCATATCTGAAATGAATATCTGAACTGGTGGACTATGAATTGAGAATTGAGGAGAGTGAGACAGTTTTGGACCTTTGTACACGTATTGTTCCCTACTTAAGATTGAGTGTGTTCCGTTGTCAAGACTTCGGAGAAAGCCTGCTTGGTCTAATTCTCGTCCGCTGTATCTTTAACGAAATCGAGATGATAAAATACTTCTCAGCACAAATAATAATATCACTAAACTTGCATTCAACAAAGCAAGTCGCAGCTACAGTCGTTATCTATACGGCCAGTATGTTAGACTGTTCAGGACAATTTACGGAGACATCCGAAACAATTCTGGAATTTTGTCAATTCTAAACGAAATGAGAGTGGCCTTCCAGATGATCAATCTGCCTCATCTGCGGAAACCAAGTATGAACTGCTACACATTTTGCGAGGGTTTTTCAAACTCCGAACCCTTCGTCATCTGATGTTGAGGATGCAACAAGGTTTTGGCCAATGGATGCATTTAACATTGGAATTTTCGGTGGCAATGTTGGAGGACGCACCGAAGAAGTAACAACACCTGGTCCGGATGGAATTCCAGCGTGGATATTGAAAAATTCAACACGATGCTGATTACACCGCTGGATGCCATATTAACCTTCTCCTGTCGAACTCAGCAGTTTCCAAACGCATGGAAGATGTCATAAGGACTGTATCGAAAGTAAGTTATCCACATATTTAGCGTCCAAATCATATAAAAAATGATGTTTCATTAAAAAAATGATTCTTTATCTAACGGGACTGAACTGGAACATAGCGAAGAGCGGATGAAATTACTATTATTCTTCCACGTTCTATTTGCGAATTTTTGATCGAACACTTTTCATCAAATTCCGTACAAGTGTTTTATGACATTTTTGGGACGCCTTAGCCCAAATGTTTTTGAACTGCTGAACATTCTCAACTGCTTTACCAGTCTTTTTGAAGACCCTCTTCACACTCGCTTCACATTCACTTTCTCAATGAAATCTCTACCAATTTCCGTGACACATTGAGAGTTATTTTGACGTAATGCACCGATGCTAAATCTGGCCAAAACGATGGAGGAGTACTATGCTTCTGAAATAGCAGACACTCAAAACGATTGATTTCCGCATGGATTGTTGCGGTAGTGTAAGAAATGGTAGACTTCATACCACAGGAACATATTGCTTGCCATACCAGCACTTTTCGACCAAACGTCAACACTTGAACCGAACTGTCTGCATCGCTTACAGCATTCCTTTACAACCCGCTTACTACCGCTTACATCAACCCCTTACGGAAAGGTTTATTGAGTCAGTCACGGACATAGGCCTCTGGTCGCATCTGGTCGCTGCAAAACTTGTTGCTCGGCAATGCTTCTGTTCTGCTCTTTGTTTGGCGATGTTTTGCTTCTTTTAGGTCTTTAGGTTGTTCCGTTTCTTGATACGTTGAATCATTCCGATGCAGTTTAGGAATGGAAGATCCGGGGTTTCTGCCTCTATCTGAGTGTTCATCCAAAGTACAGTGGTCCCAAAATTATGTTATGATGAATTTTCCTCTCGCGTGATGGAATGTCAAAGCGCTTCGCCAATTGTCGCATGGTTACACCTTTGAGGTAGCCAAAACTTGTCCAAAAGCTTTATTTTCACGTCTTTTTCAATGCATCTACGCAAACGAGTAGATAAACGAAAGATGACAACAAACAGTTTGTTAATTCGTACAGCTCAAATGTACGCGGATAGTTTAATTTCGATACATTCCTGCCATACGCTGCCAATCTTCAAAAAAGGCAGTATAGTGGATAAAGCTTGCTTCAGATAGAATTGGAACAAAAACAATTGCCTGTATTTCAGTTATTTATTATTGAATTCAAGATCTTTTTTTATACAAATGTAGCGTTTTCTTCATACTTTTAAGAAAAAATACGGATAAAATTATTCGTCACGGTTTCGAAGGAATTCTCGAATTTTTCCTGTAACACGGCTCATTAGGCGGCGCACACCTTCTTCGTCCATCGTTTTAGCTATCTTATTCCACCAGGTCTTCATCTGATTGATGTCTTTGACAACCTTTCCCTTTGCCTTGAGTCTCCTCTTCATGATTGCCCAGTATTTCTCAATAGGGCGGAACTGAGGGCAGTTGGGTGGGTTAAGGTTTTTCGGAACAACCTGGACCCCTTTCTCTGCATACCATTCTTGAACGACTTTGCTGTAATGACAGCTTGCCAAATCTGGCCAAAACATTACGGGATGGTCGTGGGATCGAATGAACGGCAAAATTCGTTTTTGGAGACACTCTTTTTGGTATAGTTCCGACGTCATTGTCTTATTTGTAACGAAAACTTTCGTTTTTTGCCACAGCTGCAAATGCCCTGCCAAATCATGAGTTTTCGTGCAAATTTGTCGGCAAAAACAAATTTAAATTTGGCTGGAACATCCTCCCGAGCCGTTGCCAAGTAAAATTTTTGACCTGGATTTGCCCGAAGTCAGCCTTGACATAGGTTTCATCGTCCATCAGAAGACACCCGTCGAACTTGGTCAGCACCTGGTCGTATAGCTTCCGAGCACGGATTTTGGCCACACTATTCTGTTTTATGGTCCGATTTGGCTGTTTGCTAGCTCGATACGACTTGATTCCTTCCCGGAGTCGAGTTCTCCTCACGGTACTAGTGGGCAGCACCGAATTTTCTGGCCAAATCACGGTCCGACAGATTGGGATTCCTCTTAATCGTCTTCAAAATCTTACCACGCAGTTTCCGTTCGACAGTTCCACTCCGACGATTGGCTTGAGGCTTCCGAATAGTCGTCAATGTTTCCTTATACCGTTTGATAACGCGCCATACGGTATTTCTGGGCAATTTCAGCTGTTTAGCTAGCCTAGATGCAGACCACAATGGATTTTCCAAATAACTGTGCACAATTTTTTCCTTCTTTCGGCTTCCATGTTGATTGTTTACAAAGTACAGTCGATTTGCGGAATGTCAAAAATACATACGTGAAGCTGACAAAATTCCCGACACGTGGGCGCCAAGAACTTCCAAATCCGTCCACCAGGAGCGCCACAATATGAGCAAAAGTTTGTTCCAATTCTAAATGAAGCAAGCCTTATGTCAAATTACCGAGGAATACCTGCTGGATCCAAATGCTTTGAGATCATCCTTAATGACGTTATGTTCCTGGCCTGCAAATCATACACCTCGACGTCTCAGCATGGATTTTTTTCGCAACGTTCCGTCATCACAGGAAGCTGTAATTGTTGTGGCTGACGAAACCAAGGTGTTTCGTGATGAACGAAGTGACGTACATCAAAGCGTACATAAAACAATTGAAGATGCTTTACGTAGCCGTTTCTGAAGAGATAAGGAGGAAGACGGTGGACGAATCTGCCTAAGATTTTTTTATTTGCAAGGCTATCTTTGGGGGTGAATGTACAAATCTACCGACACGAGGGCCTTCAGAAGCGCCTTCTGCCCTTTCTGCCCTCACGAAAACGAGACGCCGGTGTTAGACTTCTTTCTACTGGAAGAACAATGTTGTTTTTGCACCAACAATTCTTCAACCCACCAAACCCACCAAAACTTCGTCCGATTGAGATGTTTTGGACCATCATGAAGGCCAAACTTCATAAAATACCCAAAGTATTTGAGAATGATTTGACTTTGATGAAACAGTGGGTAAAAGTGGGTTGGGCCCACTATTGCCCATATCTATTTGACAGAAACATAATCATAATTGAAAGATTTAAAAAATTTTGGTTTTCGGAGGTTTGGATCTCTCGTATTTCATATGTCACTCTGACTAAAGATTGAGCTCAACATATATGTTTACTTTTGCAAGTGATTTATACTCAATTATTGTTTTGAAAATATTGGTCCACACACTTATAAAAACATGAACACGGCATGATTTGATAGATAGCATAAAATACTGTTATAATTACATTACCTCAACCATGTTTATGGAAAATGTGTTCTCTTTTTTTAATAAATAAATTTATTTTTACAGGCACAACTGAATCAACTTTACAGAGCCAAGTTTTCGTTCTTATACAACAAATTGGAAAATATAAAAAATCTTAAAACTAAGTTGTGCTATCTTTTTAGAATGATAAATTTTGCAAAAAAAAAATTGTGGTTTCACTGAATACGGGAAGCAAATTATAGATACTCAGAGTTTACTGACTTTTCAACAACCGGAGTTGACTTAGCAAAGAAGCTACGATAATATATTTTTGGATTAGGATGATTTTTTTTCCGTTTTATGTTTTATAAGGCCTCACTTTTTGCACTTTTTACGGCATACTAAATTGTGAAATAAAATATCAAATTCTCTTATTGATTACCTGTGTATTTTTCACTTTCAACTTTCTTAATATAAGCTGTGTTGGCGACAATTTATGTGTTTTTAATTTTTTTCGGGTACAGTCTTTAAAAAAAATACATCCTGGTTGACCATTTCTTAGCACAGCTATTTCTGTTCCTCCGTGACTTGGAGAGAAATGTAATATATGTTTTGCTCCCGTCTAGTACTGTCCTTCAACTTGTTTGGAATCTGTTTCACATTAAATGACAAAACGTACAAAAACAATAATTACCATCATGCTAACTAAAGCATTAATGTATAAACAAGCAAAACCACCAAACGAGTGTTTCCTCCACTCATCGTTCCACATGTTGGCCACAAGTAACCACCTTATAATCATTGATAGCGCTAATATTGACAAACAGCTCATAAGAAACAAATGGTTACTCTCCGTCCGACCGTGACATTAATACATCCGTCAAATGGCTGTGTTCGATTATTACAATACTGTTTCTTCATCATTTCCCCCGTATGATGGATTTCCTCTTAGCAACAACCTTATAACCAGTACAAAATAAATTATCCGACGGTTTCTATACCTGCATATTTTATCATAAATTTCAAAGTTCGAGAATTTATGATGGGCGGTGAGATTCCGACCATCTCCCAAAGATTACTTGGGCTTCTGTCCCATTCATGGCCAAATTCAAGATTTAGGTGCTTCATTCGTGCATGAAATTGCTACCGCTTGATTACTGGAAACGTTTTCCTCTCAAATGTTACCATCCGCAGTTCGATCATGCTTTGCATAGTTAATTAATGAATAACCCAAACGAAAAGTATGTGATGGCCGAAAACGGTAGAATTTTTTCGCTAATAGCTTCACATTCACCGGCTCGCAAACGAACTATTGTATTCATGCGCGCTTTTCACTCACAAACTCGATTTGTACAATTCAACAGCACGTGCGTTCCGAGGTGGAAGCGATCGACGACGGTATGCACTGAATTGTGTACGATCGTGCGTTTGGGAGTGAACGACCACCAATGTCGGTCAATGATTGTGGTTTGTTGCTAAAACTGGCTACACCCCGTTATTAGTGAGAAGACATGCATGCGCCTTAGTAAAGCGACGAACCCTATTTTGGATCGGAGCGTTCGTTATCAGCGGCAATTGAAAACTAATAAAACTTGAGTAAATTGTCAACGTCGTCTAGAATTGACATAAACCAGAGCAATTAACACATGGTAGGATAAATTTGCATTTTTGCATAAGATTGTAAACGGATGTCAACATCATAATTTGACGCAGTGTCAACGCCGCAATTAACCTGAGGCATAGAGTCCGGATGGTATCAATTTGCATAAATTTTTACACAAAAATAGCGTTGCACTGTAAGACAATAAATAAAAAAAAAAAACAAGTACCTCAATTAACATTCAAGTGTTGAATTTGATTTAAAGCCTAACCGTTAATAGATTTAATCGAGCAACAGCCTCGTCACACCACGCTTGATTCAAAATTCCGATGACATAACTCCATCGTTCATTCACCTTTGCCCTCTTAATAGAAACGCATTGATCTTGCACGTTTCAAATGCCCTTTTGTAATGCACACCAACGTAAACCGATCATCTTTCGGCACGCACCCATCTCTAAAATCTACCTGTTTGAGGTTTTTTTTAAATGCAAATTAAACATTTTACTATCTTTGAGGATCGGCATTTGGTCGAAACAGAGAAAAAAAAAAGAACACCACCTGATCGTATCAATATTTATACAGTCATAAAACCAACATTCGAGTCAGTTCGAGGCTCGTTGTTTGATCGATAACGATGTCGTTTGGATTCTATGCTAAGCAAATGTTGACACCTAGTCTCGGACGTATCGGGCCGATGATGAAACTCTGCGTGAGTACCGATATCCAGGTGAAGTCCCCGCAGTCGTGCGGAAAGGTGCGATCTTTTCGAATAAATCATTTTATAATTTAGCCGAAGCGAAACGCCCTGTGAGTAAATTCAGTTAGATGAATGAATGAATGGAAAAAAGATCAGGCAAGATAAACCTTTAAGTGGAATCTGAACCAATCACGGCGGTGTTGACACAATCCCAAATCGAGATAGAAGATCTGGAAATGATATTTTAAGTGCCAGTTACAACGTTTTAGACCCTTTATGTTACCAACAAATTAGAAATGTTGGGTGTTGATCATGCTATCTGTAAACGAAGAACGATTTCAAAAAGTCTTTTTTTGGATAGTATTTCGTATCTTTCAATTACAATTTCAATGTTCAGCACTGCCCTCGAGCACAATTAGAATACGCATGCTGAAGGCAACGCACCTTGAAAAGAAAAAAACAAATCAAATTCAGAAACTGTGACATATTGAGTTGTCCTGTCAGCATGATCGTGCGTTGCTAATTTGATTTGTGAAGGTGCCTGGGAAACAGAAATTGAGTTTTGGCATATAAATATTCGTATACAGCGATCAATCAATTGACGGGTTGAATAGATTGAAGTAAACTAAATTGCATTCGAGGTGCCCTAAGGGAATCGGCATTGGACTAATATGAAAGAAAAAAGGAATTTGCGATTAATAGCGCTTTGCTGTTATACTGAAATTAGATTATAGTGAGCATAACGAAAGCGACGGTTTTTTCTTTCTCTTTTTGTTTATTCAGCCTTGAAATGGTTCAACTTCAGATCTTCGATCGGAGAAGGGGCATCGGGACCCTAGGGTGAACGGTTTACTTTCAGCAGAATACAAAAGTATATTAAAACAACGAGTTTGAGTACCGTTTTAATCCAATAATATGGATGCTGTTGGGACCACTCACAAGTGTGGGTGGTTTATTTCAATGGAATACAAGAATACGTTAAGAACATTGAGTTGCGGACCGATTTAAACCGACAGTGGATGCCGCACTCAAGCGTGAATGGTTGATTTCCGCAGAATACAAAAGTATGTTAAAATGACCGAGTTTGAGGACCGATTTAAACCAACAGTAAGGATGTGGGCCACTACGTGTGGGTGGTTTATTTCAGCAGAATACAAAAATAAGTTAAAACACCGCGTTTGAGAACCGACTTAAACCAACAGTAGGGATGCTTTTGGGGCCCCTCATAAGTGTGAATGGGTTGTTTCAGCAGAATACGAAAGTATGCTAAAACACCGAGTCTGAAGACCGATTTAAACCAACAGTAGGGATGCCGTTAGGGCCACTCACAAGTGTGAATAGTAAGTTTCAGAAGAATACAAGAATATGTTAAGAACATCGAGTTTGAGGACCGATTTGAACCAACAGTAGGGATGCCGTTGTGGCCACTCACAAGTGTGAATGGTTTATTTCTGCAGAATACAGACATATGTGAAAACATATATTTTTAGGACCGATTTGGGCAAGAATGAAGAACGGAAAGGCTCCTGGTATTGATAACCTCTATTCGGAGTATTATACATTTTAGTGGACCGATTGTAAAAAAGAGGAAAATTTAATTTAACACTTCACTTGTTCACTTTTCTAAAATGCAGAATTAAAAAAAAAACTGAAACACTTTCTTTAACTATCACCAGTAAAAGCGAAAAAATTTCTGTGGATTTCGCTAGAAAAAGCTTATATTTTGCCAGATAGGTCTATTTTGTCTGTGTCTTACATACTTCTCCAGTTGCTAGTGCTTTTAAATCTTTCGTGTATTGATCACTAGCTGAACCCAGTGCAGAGTTGTTACGCTTGTGACTAAATGATCTGAAAATTTAAGGGGACCCTCCCCTGGATTTTGGCAAAAATAAGGCAAAGTTTGTATTTTTTTTTTGTGGGATACTGAAAATGCGTACGAACCTTCATTTTTGACGAATCAATTTAATTTAACGCCATTTTGTAGCCGCCATTTTGAATTTTCACTATATTTTGATCTCTTTGATCTCTTTTGATCTTGAAATATTGAATAAAACTCAAATTTAATCGTCAAAACCGGAAGTTCTTACGCCTTTTCATCCTCCCACAAAAAAAAATACAAACTTTGCCTTATTTTTGCCCAAATCCAGGGGAGGGTTCTTTTAATAGAACTGGCACGTTTCTGGTAGTTTTTTGGAATGAGTTTTTACTTGACTGAGCAGGGGTTCAAATTTCTATCAAAAACTACCCGAGAAATACACGTTTTGTGTTTTAGTAACCTGGGGAACTCTAATGTTTGGTAGAAATTTGTGTTTCATTTGTATAGGAGCCCCCCCTCCCCCCAACCCTCTTCTCGAGGGGTGAGAGTCTCAAACCTTCATGCAATGATTGCCTTCAAAATCCCCCACATGCCAAATTTGGTTCATTTGCTTGATTAGTTCTCGAGTTATGCAGAAAATTGTCTTTCATTCGTATGAGAGCTGCCACCTCTATCTTCCAAAGGTGGAGGGGTCTTAAACCACCATAGAAACATTTCTTGCCCACAAAAACCACCACCTGCCAAATTTTGTTTTTTTTTGCTTGATACATTCTCGAGTTATGCAAAAAAAAAAATCTTCATTTGTATGAGAGCCATCCTTTTACAATGGAGAGGGATCCCAAACCACCATAGAAACATTTGTTGTCTCTAAAAACCTCCACCTGTCAAATTTGGTTACATTTGCTTGATGCGTTCTCGAGTTATGCAGAAAATTTGTGTTTCATTCGTATGGGACCCCTCCCTTCTGAGGGTGGAGGGGTCTCATTCCACCATATAAACATTTCTTGCCTGCAAAAACCTTCACATGCCAAATTTGGTTGCGTTTGCTTAGAATAGTTCTCGAGTTGTACAAAAATTTATGTTTCATTGAGTATGGGAG